>RJWT010051087.1:0-10758 GCA_004365215.1 Cuniculus paca
AAAAAAAAAAAGGAGTACGCTAGACTCTGTAATGATCCCAGTTAGAAAGCTCTTAGCCCATGATCTGGTAGTGGAATTTAAGTAAATACATTAATTATTACCATAATAGACAGAGTAGTGCTAAGTACCAGACAGCATACACCAGTCCTGTGAGGCTCAAGAAGGGAGTAATTCAGACTAGGGTGTAGCTCAGTGGTAAAGCACTTGGCTACCATGCACAAAAAGCCCTGGATTTGATTGCCAGAACTACAAAAACAGCAAAGAGGGAGGAATCAGTTCCACCCAAAAGCCTTCTCAACTGCTTTAATCCAACCTGACCTTTCCCCTCCCTGGATTACTGCTGCATTTATTAGTTGTACCCCTCATCTTGGTCCTTAGTTAACTATTTCATGTGTGTTGTAGCTATATCTCCTCCTTAAAATCATTGAAATCAGGATATGTCTTAAATGAATTTTATCTTCCCCCAGAGTAGCCCAGGACTGTGGAGTACCTGGGTAATATGCAATTGACTTTCAGCATAAGTGGATTGAAATGTCACCAGACAGTGTCCTAGGAGGGTCCTGAAATGATGATGAAAACCTAAACCCATACTGCCTATAGAATAGGTGGGTAGGCTCACTGATTGTCATCACAAAAAAATGATTTTCAGGTGCCTCTGTCAGAGGCATGAAGTAGGCAGATATTTAAGTCCATATGCAGAAAAACAAAGTGGGGGCCCTCAAGAGAGAGGTGCCTCAGTGTGTGGGGCTGGATATATTTATGGGAGACTTGGGAGTTGAAATCTGCGTAACATGTGACTCTGGGGGAAGAGTATTGCATTTACAGATGACAGGGACTGCCGTTTCTGTGCGGGAAGGGTGATGGCAGTCATCATAGGAGACAGAGCTGTACCTGGACATAGGGACAGGCATAGTTACAGGCGAAAAGAGGGGGTCTATTCACAGTTGAAAGAACAAAAAGAGAATGGCCAAAACCATTTGCAGGTAAAAGGAAATTGTTTAATTGTTCAGGCTTATTGTGTCTTAGGAGAAAAGCAAAGAAAAAAAGAAAAGGAAAACAATTGAGCTAATGTCTTGAAGCTGTAGTTTCTATTTTTAAAATTATCAATTTCCTTGTCTCCTTTGAGCTATTATTTTTTCTATGCTCCCTCACCCTACACACTTTATTCTTTAGTCCCACCCCTCACTTTATTCTTCAGGGATGTAGAGGGCTTAAATTTTGCCTTCTTATAACTGCTTCAGGCAGACAAGGAGCTTTGCCCCTACCTAACCAGAGGTCAAGTCTTACCTTGACTGATTTAAAAGAAATGAAGTCCTGCTTGATGTGTTTTGAATTTTTGTTGCAGTTTTCTCTTCCTTCTTCCTCCTCCTTTCTCCTCCTCCTCCTCCTCTTCCTCCTTCTCCTCCTCCTCCTCCTCCTTCTCCTCTTCTTCTTCTTCTTCTTCTTCTTCTTCTTCTTCTTCTTCTTCTTCTTCTTCTTCTTCTTCTTCTTCTTCTTCTTCCTCTTCTTCTTCTTCCTCTTCTTCTTCTTTTCTTTCTTTTTATTCTTGAAATAAAATGGATTTGGAGAAAAAATAAATAAAAGAAATGAAGGAAGATGGGTTTGCTGTTTGGTGAACCATTATCTTTTGATAGTCTGGGAAAGAGGAGCATGAGGTAGCAAATTATTGGCACTTAAGCTGTATTTTACAACTCTGTTATATGGTCAAGGTGGCTGGTCTCAGACTTCCCGCCTAGACAGCTAGTGAGCCAGCATATGTTATGCAGCCTGCACATGCGTAGTGAACATGTAAACAAATAGTCTATGTTGTATAACTTTCTGACAATTTAACAGCTTTGTGTGATACTGTGTATAAGACAGTGAGGTTTTTCAGCATTGCTTCCCATGCTGCTAAGATTGTAAAGATATGTCAGACTGTTCCTATGGCTCCTCATCTTAAACTGGGCTACCGGTATCTCAAGTGAGCCTTCCCAGACTGGACGAGTAGCAGAACATATGTTAAATACATAGGGGCCAAAAATTAAGAGTAGACTCTTGGTTAATAGTGGCGCTAAGAGTTGTAGAAGTCAGACAAAATTAGGCAGCTTTTGGCATAAACCTTTTATCTTCAATATTAACATCCTTTTATTTTGAGGGGTTTACCCAAATGTAACAGGCAGAGTTTAAGAGCATACAGATTCTTTCCCCATTTTGTTAATAAGAAACCTAAAGTTCTTCTATTTTAATTACAACAAGGATGGTAGAATATACTGAATAAATTTATGTTTTTGTGACCACTGAGCCATAAAAATTTTTACTATCGGATTTAGAACCTATATCTGGCCTCTATTTGGTGGATCTGAAGACTTTGTAGTGACTGCCTTTAGATAATATAAACATGTAAAGTCTGAACTAGATAACAGAAAATTGGTTCATAACATAAAGGTAACAAAGATTAGTAGCTGGAATATTTATATTGCTATTTTTATTTTATAGGCACCGATACAAGAAGTTAATTCTTTACCTAAGTGGCATTTGAAAATACAATAAATAAATAACAGGAATGCACTAAGAGAGGCTGACAGACACGTTTTTGAAAGGGTTAGTGGGACTGAGAATCGTGACTTCTTAGGGCTGAAGGCGAGAATGTTTTAAGTGCTCCTGAAGACTGCCAATAGGGCTGGAGCCTCTTTTTATATTTAGCCTAGTTTTGTGTTTAATAACACTCTATCTATCTATCTACCTACCTATCTATTATCTATCTATATAA
This sequence comes from Cuniculus paca, assembly GCA_004365215.1. Taxonomy (NCBI): domain Eukaryota; kingdom Metazoa; phylum Chordata; class Mammalia; order Rodentia; family Cuniculidae; genus Cuniculus; species Cuniculus paca. The sequence goes on from RJWT010051087.1 coordinate 2,750, forward strand.
CACTTTCTTGGTGGATGTTTAAGACCAAATCGAAGTGTGACAAGTGATAATCAAAATTTATTTATATATGCCGAGGTCAGTTAAGTCTCTCCTGGGGCTACTTTTGGGGCCTTTTAGCTTCACTAGTTTTTCCCTTCACTATTTGGGTCACTTACTAGAATGGGTCACAGTCTTGCCTGACCATATGACTTCTCTCAGAAGCATGGGGAATCTCCTTCTTTAGTGACAATGTTTTACCAGGTCTTGGGGTGCTAGAATATCATTCTAGAGGTGATCTCTAGGTTCTTTCTGTCCTGAAAAAAGAATTGGTCAAGACAGTGGAAATGATAGTAAGTTTATGTTTATTAAAGGTAAGAAAAAGAAACAGGCTCTGTAAAGTAAGTTTGAGACAAGTAAATGTAAGAAAATAAGTGCAGTCTAAAGTGTGACAGTAAACTACTGTGAAAGAATACAATAGTGGAGAGCTTAATGATGGTTGTCCTTTTTGTATCAGCCATTCCTCGGGTCGATGTTAGATCTAGGCCATCCTATTGAAAATCTGCTTCAGTTCTTGTGAGAAGTCCACGTGCAGGATTTTGGAAACCTGTGCATGTGTCCTGGGATGTTGTAATTAACAAGTCATGCCTACTTCCCCAGCCAGCTTGGCCATGCCCAGGTCTCCTGCCTCACTTCCTTTTAGCATAATGCTCACTAGTTGACTGCTGTCCTCTGGGATCCAACAATCCCCCTGCTTGGGTTGGGTGATTCACAAGAGTCATAGAATCATTTTAGAGAGGTCCAATTTTGCTGTGGGTCTTGGCTACCTTGAAGGGCAAGGACCAAAATATTAGCAGTCTTCTTTGCCCACTTATTCTTTTTTAGTTTTTGGTCTCCAAGCCTCTGTTACTGAACGTATGAGGGGTCAACTATAAGTCTTGAAGTCTTGAAGTGGATCTTAACCCTTCAGTGCCTAGTATTACGTTTGTGGAATGCCCATAACCATGAAGCACAATAAAAGATTTTTATCTTCAAATTCTTGTTCCTAAAATTGTTCTAGGTAACATATATGAGTTTCATGCAAAAATTCAAAAAATTGCAATCTTTGGCATAAATGAGCTAATCTTAACTATTATAATCTTATCTGGGTATCAGGCACTTTGAAGTATAAAGTATGCCTAAAGAAAGCTACTTCCTCTATTAATTAGGGCTAGAATTAGTATCAGGAGTCAGTGTTCTATTAAGCTGTACTGTAGGTGATGGCCTGTCATCTTAACATACTGTTTAGATTATCTTCTGTCATATTTCTGTAGAATGTTAACAAATAAGTTATAAAGTTTTACAAAGAAAATTTAATATTAAGAGTAAACATAAGGTTTTAGAATGATAATTGTGATGACATTCTATCAGAATCATTAGGATCTGTTTGAGAATTTTTTTTTTTTTTTGGCAACAGGGATAGAACTCATCAACCTCACATTTGCCAGGCAGGTGCTTACACCTGAGCTGAACCCCCAGCCCCTTAGGTTCTTTCTATTATCTCTAAAATACATTTAAATTCCCACTTTAATATGAAGTAATGTATCAATAACAGGTTACCCTTATCCAATATAAAATATTAAATGAGATGAAAAAAATGTACCTAAATTTTAAGTAGAATGTATTTAAGGATATACTTTATAGGTTATTAATGACCAGTTGTCCTAGTTACTTTCTCATTGGTGAGACAACATACTTGACACCGACAAATTAAACAAGGAAAGTTCATTTTGGCTCACAGTTACAGTCCATGTTGGCCTCCTCCATGACAGAACAGCATGGCCAGGGGATCTGGTGAAAGAGACAGGTTCCTATTAGGTCCTTGGGGTCAAACTGCCCAACCAGGTCACTCCAACACCTGGTTTATCTTTCCAGGGGTCACAGTGAACATGCTACCCTACCCCAACTCAAGATCAGGCTGTGAACACAGCTCACCTCATTTTCTGCCATGACTAGTGTAGGTGTCCCTGCCAGTCCTGCAGAAACTTATCCCAGCATGAGGCAACATTGACTATTCACATTACTGTTGTGTTCAGGATAAGCATCCCCGTCCCCAATGAAATAGCTATTCCAGGCATTGATCCTCCAAAACTATGCAAAATACTTTTTTTCCTGAATCTTTATGAAGAAAAGCAGAAAAAGTCATATTTAGCTGCCAAACTTCACTTAAAAAGTTACCCCAAAGTCCTTTGTTTTAGTTACTTTTCTCTTATTGCTGAGACAAAATACCTGACACCCACAGTTAAAGGGGGAAAGGTTTATTTAGCTCACAGTTTATAGAGGTTTTAACCCATAATCAACTGGCTCCAAGGAGGGTGATTTGGCAGAGGGGCATTGCAGAGGAGAACAGTGTATGGCACCCACAAGGTAGCAAAAACAGCAAGGGGCTTTAACAGCATCTTTCTGCCCCTTTTATCTTATCCAGACTACTTAAGGTAGGTAGCACTCACATCCTTAATGCTAGCCGCCCATGAGCTAGCACTGCACCATGAATCAATTCCAGAGTCACACACTCTAGACCCAGCCACCTCTGAAAAAGCCCCACCTATGACTTCATGAGGCTTTGCGGGACATCTAGACACAGCCATAACAACCTTTATATCTAGGGACCTGTTACCTATGTGAAGATCTTAGAGAGGATTTTTTTTTCTTCAAAGTCTGTAGATGCCTCGGTCTATAGTAACTGAAAAGCTCATACTATTTCAGATAGGAAGATAAACTTAAGTCCATAATCATTCTTAGAATACCAAAATCAAATAAAGTGGAGGGAGGAAGCAAGCTGTCATTAGAGAAGCGACCGCAGGAGGCCCAGAAGAGTACTACAAGCTGGGGTAGACAGACAAGAGATCCAAGCGGGTCATGGCACACCCTCCTTGGATAGCTGAAAAGGGCTGAAATGGAGCCCTTCCCATAGTGGACTTGGTGGTATGAATCATCAAGATGTGGACCAGTGGAGGAGAATGTCCCCTCCCTCTCTCCTGCACAGACAGAACCGCAGGCTAAGGAGGAGGAGAGGGAAATGGCTAGGTTCCAACCAGTTGTGCCAAGTCACCGAGTCATATCTCTCCGATCCCACTACATCAGCAGAAAACACAGAACACACGCTTCCCCTCTCCCTCTCCTGTGTGGTGCAGGCTGGAGAGGAGGAGGGACAGGCAGGCATCTGAGCCTTTGTCGATCCGTAGTTTGGGCACAACTTTGTTTTCCTCTTGCTCCTTGATCAGTACCAGCACATGGGTGGGCCCCAGTGGGAGGTCACTGTCCTCTCCCACACTGGCGGATGCAGAACTGTCCCCAGAGCACTGAGAAAACTTCCTGAGCTTCGCTACTCCATGGATCCCTCTCTACCCTCCACCACCCTGCCTCTCCCTACTGACTAATATCAGATAAAGTTAAAAGGTTTGAGTTTGCCAGAAGATGAAAGCCTGCGTGGGAGGGGAGAAGGGATGCGAAGGGGATTTAGGGAGGAGGGGAGAAAAGAAAAAAAAGCACAGGACTCCTTCTTGGTTTAAATGCATAGATTCCACCAGGTCCTAAGGATAACATCGGGTAGCACCTGAGGGACCACTCAGATTGGTACAGTTTAGGACATATTCCCAGCCACCTAAAAAGGGAAGGGTGGCATTGGGTAGACTGAGCCAATGCCCTCTGATTTTGAGAGTGAGAGAAGGCGGGAGGTGGGGGGAGACGGAAGACAGGATGAAAAGAGCAGTTTAGGAGATCTCCTTTAATCTGGATTGCTTTGGACCCAAAGAGACGCATGATTTTAAGGTTGCTTCCTCGGGAGTTATCTCAGGTGCTCTCCATTGTGCCTCAGAATTCGGTTTCTCAGGGCGGCTGCATGATAAACTTTGCCTGAGACACGGAGTGGGTCTGTCCTGTGTCTCCCTGGTGAGCACAGGTGAGTTCCATCTGGTCCAGACACGGGATGTGTTGACTTGAGAGAGAACCTAATGAGGATGCTACTCGTCGTGGAGTGTTCCTCTCAACCCCTCTTTCCATTTCTGGTGAGAGAGATCCGGTGCCTCTTGTCTTCAGTGCTTTTATGCAGGAACTCATTTTTCTAGGCACCGGAGAGCCTCTCTCTGCTGAAAAGCAAGAAACCCAAGCTGTCCAGGTTTGCAGAGACAGCAAGAGAGACAGATATGAAGCAAAAAGAGAAAGAGAAGTGTGAGGAGAGAGTCGAAGAGGAGGGAGGAGAGAGAGAAAGAAGAGACAGAGAAGAGAGTGAGATGGTGCAGAGAATGAAGAGAGCGAGAGAGAGCAGGGCGAGGGAAAGAAAGGAGACAGAGGAGAAAAAGAAAAAACAGGCTGTGTATCCAGGGGCAGGGTTGGGGGAGTGAAGAAAAAGAAAGCGGTGAGGATCCTTCAGGTGGGCTTACTGAAGTCGTAGTCCTGGGCCTCTTTTTACTTCCTGCCGTGGACTAAGAGAAATGTCACTGGATGGAGTCCTAGGAGGCACCCAGAGCAGCGCTGAGGAGCCTAAGTCCACCCTACCTGTAGGGTAGGTTGGAGGTTTGCAGGCTCCAGTCACAAAAAAAAAAAAAAGAACTTTCAGGGTGTGTCAGTAAGAGGCGTAAAGGGATGTATTAGGCAGAAATGTAAAAGCACACACTTGAAGAAAGGAAGTGCAGGCCCTAGGGCGAGAGAGAGGCATCTTGTAGTCGGGTTGGATATATTCGGGGAGATCTGGGAGTTGACAGCCGCATCACTTGGAAGTCTGTGGAAAGGGGATTCGATTCACAGATGAAAGGCGACAGCTGTTTCCGTGGGAGAAAGGTGACAGTTACACAGGTGATAGTGCCCTCCCGCAGGGTGAGGACAAGCAGTCTGTCCTGGTCATTAATAACCTATAAAGCTGTTCAGCAGCTAAATATGACTTTTTTCTGCTTTTCAGGTGAAAGTGAAAAAATCCATTTGCAGGTAAAGAGAATTGTCCCTGCTTATTGTATTTCGGGAGTTAAAAAAAATTTTTTTTTAAACTGGGCCTATGTTTTGAAGCTATAGTTCTTTTTTTTGTTTTGTTTTGGTTTTTTTGTTTTATTTATTTATTTATTTTTCGTACCGGGGGTCAAACTCACAACCTCCCGCTTGCCAGACAGAGCTAAATCCCAAGCCCTACAGTTAGTATTTTTAAAATTATAATTTTCCTTGTCTCCTTTTTATCTGTTTTTTTTTTTTCCCTATCCTACTTCAGTTCTGCAGCATGAATAATGGTTGCTCAGTGGCTTCACCAAAGGAATGACTTAAATACCCACCCCAAAAAGGAGACTCCTTAAGTCTTTCCATGTAAACAGGAAGCTAAATTACAGCAGGAAACTTCTTCTCAAATCTCCAGGATGGTCTGTTTCCTCCACTCAGAACGTTCTGGTTTCACACAGGGAAATTCTGGTGTCCTTAAGAGGACGACATGGAGTTTTGCCTTTCAGTTCTCTGTACTTTCCACAGAAAGTCCCTTCATGACACTAGGATTTAACGGTTTAGGAGATCATGTCTTTTTTCCCCCTCGTACCCTCCCTTATTCTGATCAGTGAAGCATCATGTTTAGGGTATGTGGTTTCCAGGACCAGACTGCATGTTTTTCTGGCTTCACTTTGCTACTTGTGAACATTCATGCTTTTGTTTCCTTATCCGTATGATGGTAATTAATTCACAGGCATTTTATAAGGGCCATACGTTAATTAAGCGATTTGAATGCTATCTGTGTAATGTTTTGCAAGGGCTGCCTTGACCTAGTTTGGAAGTTGCAGCTACAAACTCTCAATTCCCCTTTGTGGGCTGTTTGCTAAACCCTTCCTCTAGCTACTTCCCGTCAGGTTCAAGTTCTGGTTCAAACACCCTTGAGATACAAGATGTGATTCTGGACTGCCAGAGACCATCCGATAGCTAACACTCCTAGACAGTGTCTTCTTTGGGCCTGTGGCGTTATTAATACCCAGCCCCTAGGAAACCACAAAACCTACCTAACGCCAGCCTATGTGCCGTACATGAATTCCCGCTCCAACTCCGGCTTGCTTTTATGCTGATCTCACATGCAACCCCTCTGTGCTGCTTTACATAGCAGCTTTCTCTAGTTTGGGGCTGTAAGAAGCAAAACATACTGCCTTTCGTGTAGGCAGATACCACTGTACTGTGTCTGGTCAGCCAACAATCGTAACTAATATCAGATAATCTAGAAACAATATGTTATGCACTGAGTATTCAAGAAATACTATCTTTTTTAAAAAAGGGCTTTGTATTCCCAATCTTTATACAATTTTGTGAACATAAATTTTGCAAGACTATTTCTGAGAGTAGACCATACCTTTTTTTTTAAAAGATTAACCATGTTTTTAAGCGTTCCAACTATTTAAACTTTACAGTAAAACTAATATTAGAAAACATCTCTCAGTTTTAAGTGATTTTATTATATTCCGACACAGTCTGAAATGGAAAGTCTGAGTGGAAAATACAGTTTACATATTTAAATAAAGTTTATTATTTCTGAATGCAGATACAATTCTTACACTTTTTCATTTTGGAAAACTTTAATTCTAAACTTGATTGGAATAAATCTATATGTGTCTATTGCCACTTTAAAAAATTTAGCCAATGATCATATATGCTGCATATTCTCTTCCCTCTCAATAATAGGGACTTTTTTCTAGAAATACAATAATATCATTACCATAGATAAAAAATTGATAATTCTTTACTATCTGCTACTCAGGAAATTTCCAAATTTCTCCAATTACCTCATAGATTTTCAAAATTTGACTCTTTCAGATCAGAAGTCAAATAATCTGTTTATTGAATTCATCAATATTTTATTTTACATCATTTTACTCTATAAATGGTCTTTTCCCTCTTTTTTCTCTTACTATGTATTTATTGAAGATGCAGTCAGTCCTATAGTTTTCAGATTCTGACTTTTGCTGAATAGATTACAGTTTTGTTTAGTTTATTAAACAGCATTGTTGAGGTATACTTGGTACACAATAAACTCTACATATTTAAAGTATACAACTTGATATATTTTGACAATATGTGTGCACACATGAAACTGTTACCACAATCAAGATGAACAGCCTATCACTCTTACTTTTTCAGTTTCCTTTGGTAATCCCTCTCTCTAACCCTATCACAACCTCCCATCCAGAAGCACTGTTCTGCTTTCTGTCACTAACTTGCATTTTCTAGAATTTTGTATCAGTGGAATCATATATTATGTATTTTTTTCTTCAGTACAGGAGATCAAAACTGGGGCTGTGAGTATGCTGGGCGAACACTACAGTTGAGCTATACTCTCAGCCCACTTTATATTCTTTTTGTCTAGTTACTTTCATTTAGAATAATTACTTTGAGATCCACTTATATCATTCCTTTTCTATTGCTGTGTAATAGTTCCTTGTAGAATATATCACAATTTGTGTGTTCTCTTACCTGTTTATAGACATTGGATTATTTCTAATTTTTGACTATTACAAATAAAGGTTCTATGAGCATTTGTACATGTGGACTTTGGGTTTCACTTTTCTTATGAAAATACCCAGGAGTGGAATGGCTGAATTAAATAATCGGTATATGTTTAACTTTTCTCAGGACTGGCCTCAAACTTGAGATCTGCTTGCCTCAGCCTCCTGAATAGTTGGGATTACAGACATATTGAAGTTTTTTTTTAATCATGAAAAGACTGTCATGTTTCGTTAAATGCTTTTCTTTCTTCCCTTTCTTCCATCCTTTCTTTCTTTCTTTTTTGCATCTATTGAAATACATAACTTCAAGCCATCATTCTATTGATGTGCCATATCACACCCCTGAGGTAAATTGCTTAGTCACAGCATATGATGCCTTTATTCATTATTTTTTATTTTAATGTAATACAGGCAGGAATTAATCAAGAAAAATTTAAAAAACACTTTTCTTATTTCTCTGAAAGAAGAAAACAAAATTTCATAACAAAATAATTAGAGAATAACAGTGGTTAATGTACTGTGTACCATGATCATAAAAGA
>RJWT010051088.1:0-10749 GCA_004365215.1 Cuniculus paca
TTCCAATAAGCACAACTGAAGACTATGAATTATAGAACAGAGAAAACAGGTTTTTGAATGAGGTGATCTCATTACTCTTATATCTACAACTGACATTAATGTAGTTTTATAACATCTCATTTATCTGAAAAATTAGTAGGCTTTTCTGTATGATTACTTTCAACTTTAAAATTTTTTTTGCTCTTATTTTCTTATTAATTTCTAGTTTTATTAACATGAAGTCAGAGAATGTGACTCATTTAATTTGTGCCTTAGGGATTTATTGTGATTTTTTTGTTGTTCATGCACTACACATGTTCCATTCTTTCATTGTTACTATCATATTAGAAAATGACGTGAAGTTGCTTTTATTAGATACATACATATTAAATCTAAATTTGATTATGATATTAGTTTTGTTAATCTGTTTATATCATTATACCTTTACCTCATATTCTCCATCTATAAAATTCTGAAAAAATTCATTGGCTCCCATTATACTTTTGGTTTCATTACTTTGTAAAATTCTGGTTTCTCTTACTGTGTTAATAGGAAGTTAAAGATTTGTGACAGGTTTTTTAAAATATATTTACCTCTTTATCAACATAAAAATCGTTTTCATTAACATATTTCTTGAATTCTGTTTAATCTACTTGATATCTCGTGCACTTAGTGCTTTTTTTTTTGTTAGTATTTCAGAGTATTCTTCTCATACCTTTATTTTAAACCTTTCTGTATCATTTCACGTCTGGTATATTTTTTATAAATAACATGTAACTGGTTTATTTTGTTGTAGCTGCACAAATGAAAAGATTACTATGCTTCTATCAATTTGCCATGGAGGAATTTTTAGCGGATAAATGACGTGGTTGGATTTGCACACACAGTAGAAATGTTAACATTGTCGAGGGTGAAGAAGAAAGTGAAAAGAGGCACCATAGATAGCCAGTTAGACTATCACTCAGGATTCCTGATTAACAGCATGATGTTGTAATCCTTATATTTTAATGCTTATATAAAAGTGAAATGATAACGTGGAGACATTTACAGCTTCTTCCAGCTTGTGGAAGAAAAATTATGAAAATGGGATTTAAACTCAAAATTCAATTATGGGTAAACCATTCCTTTTTTCAGATATGCTTTAAATACTTCAAAGATTACTTGCAAATGAATGAACATAGAGTAAATTACAAACTTCTTAAAGGAAAGCTCAGTCTTTTCATCCTTATAGTCCCAATGTTTTCTGCAGAGTAGATATGCAATTGATGTTTGTTGAGTACAACTGAATTGAATTTAAAAGAAAGTAGATTTGCTTTTGAAAATTGTTTTTATGGCACTTATTCTACATTTCCTAAGTTTATAGCAAGTTCTTAAGACTGAAGTAGATTCCTATAATCAGTACAAAAGTAACTTGACTTTAGAACAACTCTGTAGGTAAGCCAGTTGCTCTGAAAAATTACAAGATTTGGTACCAAGGTTTGGTACCAAGTGCTTTGATGTATTCTCTAGAAAGTCACTTCCTCATAGTTCCAACTGTTGCTTGATAATAACGGATAATAACTTCTCTGAAGTACTGCTGTCTAGTACTTCCAGTCCAATGGGTAATGCCTTTCATGCATTCATTGAACAACTGCTTAACACTTAATGCAGCCCACAATGTTCTTAGTGCTAGAGATACAATAAGTAACAATGCCTGCTTCTCTGAAGGGTCCTGTTGAGATATGAAGCTGGATCAGAAACAGCTGTGAAGAGGGCAATATATGCCACATGCTACAATATGGGTAAAACTTAATATGATGCTGAATGGAAGAAAACATTTTTAAAGACAACGTACTGTATGACTCAATTATATCAAATGTAGAGGATAGGCAGAACATAGAGGCAAAAAATAGGCTAGTGATTTCCAGGTGCTGAGGGCAGCAGGTAATGGGGAGTGATTTTTAATGAGTATAGGCTTTTTGCATTAGTAAGTTTCTCCAGAGAAACAATCACTTGAATTGACTCATGTGGGCATGGAGCTGACAAATTCCAAGATCTTCAAAATGTAACAGCAAGCTGGAGTCCCAAGAGAGTAGTTCCAGTCTAGTCTGAAGACCTGAGAATAGGAAACGTAGATGATGTTGTTCCAATCCAAAGATTGCCAAGGTCGAGATACAAGAAAATCTTATTTCCTTTCCTTTTCTTTCTTTTTCTTTTCCTTTCCTTTCTCTTTTCTTTTCTTTTCTTTTCTTTTCTTTTCTTTTTTCTTTTCTCCTCTTAAAAGCTGGAAATATTTTCACAAAAAAAAAGTTCAAGAGAAAGAAAAAACTGATGTTTCAACTCAGACAGTAAGGTGGGATGGATTCTCTCACTCTTAAACAAAGAATACATTGTGTCAACTTGAGAAGTTTAGAAATTGTTATGGTTTGTGTCTGAGTAGCCCCCCAAGCCTCATGCAGTCATGGAGGTGGCTGAAACTAACATTTGTGATTGGTTTGCTGTCTAGCACTGGGATTGGTGATGTGAGTGCCGCACCCTCCCAGGGGTGGGTAACAGGCACACAATATAGGGAAGGGAAGGAGGTATACCTTGCCCCTTTTACCCTTTTGCTCTTGTGACTTGTGGCTGCCACAAATGGCTACCTCCTCAGCCACACCACCCTGCCTTGGAGCCAACTGAGTATGGACTGAAGCCTCCAAAAACTGTAAGCTAAATAAACTTTTCCTTCCCTAATTTTGGGCATCAAGAATTTTGTCTCAACAATGAGAGAAAGGGAACCAAGACAGAAATTTAACCAAGAGACTCAAAAGGGAACCAGGATCCTTACTTTGTAACTATCCTCAGCCTGTGTAAGAGAAAGGCACAGAGGTGGTGTGAGTGCTACACCTGCCCTGGGGTGGAGGGCAGCCTGCTTACAATATAAGGGAGGAGAAGAAGCTTGCTCCCCCCTTTTTGCTCTGGCTGCTGCCTTGAAGTGTTGCCCCTGTGCCATGCCACCCTGCCTTCGAGCCAGCTGATTACGGACTGAAACCTCCACAAATAGTGAGCTAAATAAAGCTTTCCTTCTTTCATTTTGGGTGTTGGGTATTTTGTCCCAGCAATGAGAGAAAAGTAAACCAAAACAGGTGGGATGAATTCTCTCACTCTTAAACAGAGGAAAGTCAGTCCTTTTATTAGACCTCCAACTTCTCAGATAAGGCTCAGCCACTTTAGAGAGGACAATCTGCTTTATTCACCCCACTAGTATAAATGGGAGCTGAGAAACACTCAGAATAATGTTTGACCAAATATCTGGTTACCCTATGGCTCAGTTAAGCTGACATGTAAGATTACCCATCTTTCTTTTTGGAGTGATGAAAATATTCTAAATTGAGACAGTGATGATTATTGCCCAACTATGAATATACTAAAACTCACTGAATCGCATGGGTGAATTGAATGGCATGTAAGTTGAATCTAAACAAAACTATTTTAAAATAAAGGCAGCAGATATTCAAAAACACAAACAAATGCAAAAGTGAGCAGTAAAGAAGAATTTCCAGTGGTGTGGGTGACATGAAATTTCATCCAAAAAGTTCATCTATTTCTTGTTTCTCAAAGTGTGGTCCACAGACAAGAAGTCTGCCCATCACTTAGGAGCTGGTTAGAAAAGCAGCACAGGCTTCATCCCAGACCTGCTGCATCAGGATCTGCGTTCTCACAAAATCTACAAGTGAGTCATATGCAACATCAAATGGAGAAGCTCTGATTTAGTAGTCTTCAATTCTACTTATGCATTTATTTGGAGCAATGGAATAGTTTCTTAACATCTTAGATTTATACTCATGCAAAACAGTGGCTTTGACCATGTGACTGACTGTGTTAGATAATGGACAAGTTAAACTGCTTCTCTTAGTAACCATGTGCATATATACAGATCCCACCCCCCCCAAAATGTACACACACTTCAGGAAAAAAAAAACTTGTATAAATATTTTGATATTAGATTTATTGAAACATCATGAGATAAATAAGTTACTTTTCCCCCTCTACCATTACAAGAGGTGCTCAAAGTGATGGTCATTATCTTATAGACATTTATTGGTATAGCAAACTGCTGCTACTTGAGTAACTGGTCATTGAGATTGCTGCACATACATTTTCAATTTCTTCTCTAAGGGCCAGCAGTGTAGTGGGTTTTCTATGGTATGTGACATCCTTTAAGGGTCTTCCATTTGAAGGTAACACCATCTGTTGAAAAAACACATTATTTTTCTTTTCCCAAAATATGTATACTTTTTTTGATGGACTGTGTGTGTGTGTCTTGCCAATGTAAATATCATGTTGTGCACTTTAAATCTATACAATAAGGAAGGAAAGAAAAAAGAAAAGAGAAGAAAAAGAAAAAAGAAAAGAAAAGAAAAGAAACAATGAAAATAGAGCATTTCTGGTTGAAATCACACCATTCCCATCAGGATTCCAAGAAATACAATATGAAAACTGCTGTTTCTTTTCCCAATAAGGTTTAGAATAAAAGCTGGTAGGCAAGGTGACAGCACAATCAGTCTTCTCTTGGGGACAGAAAAAAAGAAGAGGAAAAAAATGTCCTAACACCAGCTCATCCTACTGCTCCCAGAGAGCTCCTTTCCTGTCTCAGATTCAGTCTTTTCCCATCGTGGCCCAGGCCATCTATGCGATATTTCATCTGCCACCATACAGTTGGCCTGTCCCAGCCCACATTGCAGGTCACAGACATTTCCCAGAACCTGTGCTTGAATGGGTGCCTCTAGCCAAACCCTGCAGCTGAACCGCTGGAAATACAGCCAACTTTCCTGGAGCAGTCAATACCTTTCACTCGCAGAACTCACTGGGCAATCAGACAGCATCCCAGTGACGTTCTTCACAGCTGCTGACAATGGCTTTTAGTTCACCTGGTATTTAACTGGGGCGAAGCCTCCTCTGGCTATGACATGTTTGTTGGTGTGAGCTGAGCCCAGCTCATCTTTCACTCCCTCATGTTCAAAATTTCACACCTATTTGTAGTCTGCTGGCAATACAGGTATTGCAAAAAATATTCTCCTTAAAAAAAAAGTCTCCTTCCATCTTCTATTTTTGTATATTTATTTCTCTTAGACCATCTCTTGGTCTACAGAGATTTCCCAGGGTAGAGCTGGAGCATAGCATTGTGCGAAGGAGATAAAGCCTGAGTGCTATGATGGTGAATCTTTTAGAGACAAGTGCCCGAACTGCAACCCAAAACCCACTTATTTATCACAAACTGCCAACACTGCAATTAAACCCCGATATTGACATTTTACTTTAGAAAAAACAAAAACAACTCACATATTAATACCTGTTTTCTTAAAAGAAAAATGTATAGCACCTATGCCATAGGTTCGCCACCACTGGGCCCAGGAGATTGTGCAGCTGAGTATTAGAGCTTGGATACCTTTACTTTTTCTGATTCCAGATACATTTCTCCTGGACACACATTGTCTCAGAACAGGAGACGTCAGCTCATAATGTCAAAAAGGTGGTCAGCAGGCAGCCACGCACAGAAGTTACTAGAAATTTTCTACATCTATAGAAGTCCACAGATCTTTCAGCCATGTACAGAAGTTACTAGAAATTTTCTACATCTATAGAAGTCCAAAATATGTAACCAGGTTTGTATGCCTCTCCAAAATCCTCATAGTGTGAGTTCTTGTGGAGGAAAATGATCACGAACACCTCACTGGACTCAAAGAAGGACCATTCAGGAAGAATCATAAATGTATTACAAGAACTGTAACTATCTTTTGGAGTCTACATGCTTCTGATTTGAGCCCTTGGAGTCTTTTCATGTTTTTCATTTGAAGGAAAGACACTCATCTATGCCCATAGAGTAAAAGTTACTGTTGGCGGAGTATATAGGAATTATTCTGTGACTTACCTAATGGCATAGCTTTGAGTCTCCAACTCTGCTGTTAGGCTCTTCATCTTTCTATCCCAGAAGTTTTTGACTTTGGCGTTTGATCATAGAAGTAAAATGGTGCTCTGCCTGAAAAGAAGACAAAAGTACAACTGATACTTGAGAGATTTCCCCAACCAAAAATGAATGACTGATTATTCTGGGTAAGGATCTATTCTAAAGGCCCTGCCCAGTAAGGGTTCATCCTTATGATGAGTTGCTCAGTGTCAACTCCACAAAAGTAATGCACTACTAATCCTTGATTCTTTTGCATGACATGCCCAATAAATATTTGTTGATAATCTCTTTGTTCATTTTCTGTTATTGCAAAGATATCAGCTAGACTTATTGTGATTTTATTTATAAGTAACCAAAACACATTAAGCTTCAACGAAATGGAAAATAGGCTCTAGAGCCTCAGGAACAAACTGAAACCAGGGAATCTCTCATTCTGTACTCTTTCTTGCCTCTATTTCTCCACTGTCCTCTGCTTACTGTTCTTTCTTACAACAAATCATCTTTCTTTGTATCTCAGATCACAAGCAAAAGATTTATACATCTTCATTCCAACTACATAGAAAAATATCAGAGATTTCATATCCAATGTCAGTTTTCTGAAGAAATCATTTATTTATTTTTTTGTACCAGGGATCAAACTCACAACTGAACGCTTACCAGGCAAGCACTTGAGCTGCTGAGCTAAATCCCAGTCCCTGAAGAAATCATTTAAAGGGCAAGTAATCACTTGCAGGCAAGAGCATAGGCTCATATTTTGTGTGTGGCTGTTTTCATTACAGTCATTTGGGTGAGCTTGACATGGGGCAATGTCTGAAACAAAATCTACTGTAGATGCTTTCTTCTTATTTATGCTTCTACTGGTATGAACTAATCAAAGATTTAATTTTTTTCATGTTTATAATTGAGTCTTTTCCTAACAATATTTCATAATTCAATACAAAAAACAGAAATCACTGTAGATATTTTAAACAAAAGGGATTTAACACTGAAAATTAGAGGTTGATAATACTGAAAACTGTGTAGGAACAAGCTCTTATTTGGATGCTCAAGGGTAACTCCCAAAACATCACAAGAGTTGATCCTTAAAAGTTGCTGCTACATCTGCCACCATCAGGAAGAAAGCGCCACTGCAGCTGAGATGCAAACATGAGAAAGTCACCACTGCTGTAGCACAAATGTCTCCTGACACCCAGGAAAATGGAAATTAGACCTGGGAGCACGCCTCAGACTCGCATCTCCACAGCCACACCCCAAGACAGAACTGAATAGGCAACAGCAGTGTGGGTCTCACATCTAAATCCTCACAAGCCTGCTTTAACGGGTGAAGCTGATAGGAATCTTTCACCCTAAACGGGAAATGCCCATTTTTACCTTTGAACATTTGAAGGGCAAGAATGCACATGAAGAGGAGGTGAGGCAAGATTCTGACTGCTAACTGACTGTGTCTAACACACACCCACACGCAAAATATATTCAGAGATTTAAATTTATATATGGATATTCCTTGACTTGCTATGGGGCTGTGCCCAGATAAACTCATCATAAATTGAAAATATCACAAATCAAAAATGCATTTAATACACTTAACCAAGTGAATGCCATAGTCTGGCAGCGCAGTAAACTGTGGAGTACTGCCGTGTATCCCTGTGATCCTGTGGAGGACTGGGAGCTGCGCTTACGGCCACCACCCGGCATCGTGTTGTACTACAAATTATCTTCCTGGGAAAAGATGAAATTTCAGAATTCGACGTACAGTTTCTATTGAATGCATGTCATGTTTATACTATTCTAAAGTTGAAATTTTTAAATCAAACTTATTTTAAGTAGGGCATGTTTGTGATTAAATTGGTCAATATTTTTGTCATTTCTCCTATTGCTTCAAAGCTTATGGAATATGGAAATATAAGAATGAAAATAATTGATGGGGACTAGAGTCATTTTTTCTCACAAATTTTATTCAATACTATTGTTCTTCCAGTGATCAAAAAGTAGCAATATGTAGACTGACAGAAGTTTTGAGTGGCATTTTTGGCTACTACAGTTTTTAAATTCATAGGTGAGAAGCTTTCTCAATTTTGGTCTCTTCTCAAAGGAGAACAGATAACGCAGAGTACCACAGGATCAGGAAAGACAAGGCATATTGGCTATCATAATCACTATATGATATGCCCTGTTTTGTATGAAGTTTAATTCGAAACTGATTTTTCTTATACGTCTTCACCTTAAGGCTGTCTCATGTTTTCAGTTATTTTAAAAAATTAAGTCAGGTGCCATTCAACCCTTCTGAATGCGCTTATTTTATTCAGCAGTGGGAAGAAAACTCCCACCTCACAGAGATTTGTTTTTATCGCACCATATTGCCTATGTTCTGTCTCTCCTTGAGACGAGCCAGGGGGACTGGATGCCAACCGACAGAGGCTCGTTTTGCAGAAGCAGCATCTGCCTCGCCAAACAGGTCCTGGGGCTGTGCTGGCACCACAGTCCTTGGAGCCCCCCACTCCCAGCACTTCAATTGGTTGGTTCAGTCAATTGAGGGTTTGCTCCAGCTGTTCCATCCTTGAGGGAGGCAACTTTCCCCAATATGGTTTTCAGTAATACTTTGTTCAACCATTTTCTGCATTTTTATTGTGGATGATTATGTGAACATACCTTACGTGTGGTCTGCCAAAGGAAGAAGGTCATTAATATTGTATTCTTCACCAAAATAACTTTTAAAATGTATAAATATTCTCAGTTACATTCAGTAGTCTGGGATAGGACCTAGGCAGCTGCATTGTCAAGCTATTCTGGTGAATCTATGCTGTAAAAGGAGTTGAAAAAATGATGTTTCACACTCTGGGACAACATGAGTTTTGCTTAGTTACTTTCTCATTGCTGAGACACAATAGCTGACTCCTGCAACTGTAAAGAAGAAGGGTATAAGGGCTGGCGATTTAGCTCAGTGGCCTAAGCGCCTGCCTGGCAAGTGTGAGATTGTGAGTTTGATCCCTGGTACAGCAAAAAAAAAAAAGAAGGGTATATTTCTGCTCACAGTTTATAGAGGTTTCAGTCCATAGTTGGCTGACTCCAAGATAAGGCAGCATCACAGAGGGGCAAGCAGAGAAGAAACAGCTCATGGCATGGCAGCAAGAAGCAGAGAGAGAGAGATCAAAGGAGGAGTGAGGGACACAGAGTCTTCCAGGTCGTGACCTAGTGATCCACCTCCTCAGACCAGGTCTCGCATCCCAAAAGTCCTATCAACGAGCACATGAAGCTTTGACAGTGAACATCTAGGTATAAACTATAAGAGGCACCATCTCAAATACATTATGGAAGACATTCAAAAATCCTTAACCAACCCTGCCCTCAAACTCTTCTAACCCAAAGATTTAGATAGGTAGATTTAGATAGATGTACCTCAAAGTTGTAATGAATCAGCTTAGAGCTTTATGTTCAGGTCAGGCATGGTGGTGCATGCCTGTAATCTCATCACTCAGGAGGCTGAGGCAGGATCGTTTCTGTCAGTTCAAGGCCAGCCTGGGCTACGCAGTGAGTTTAGGACCAGTCTGATTGACATAGCGAGACTCTGTCTCAAAAAAACAAAACAAAAGAAAAAAAAAAAGAAGAATTTTATGTTCATATGATGTTGTAACTATCAGTTTTCTACCAGTTACCATTCTACCAATAAAACTTTATACCAACAAATATAAAACAGAAAAATAATTGGGGCCTCTAAGAGGAGTTCCCAAAGGACTCCAAGTACTACCTGTTTTACACAGTTATTTGTCTTACACTTTTTTGGTCGAAAACTCTCATAACATAACCCATAAATAAAGTTGCTTTAAAAAAAGAAAAAGCAACTGGCACCTTGTTTAACTGGCACCTTGGTAGAACCCACTCACCCATCTGGAGTTGAGAGAACAGAAATGAACAGATTTTTAAAATAATTATTCATAAGATGTCAACTCTCATAACACTGTTTCTTGATTATCTGCCGACCTGAGGGGCTCTTGCTCTGCTCTCAGAGTAATGTGTGACATGCTGACATCCGGCTGGTCAATGGTAATGAGATATTTAGTGGGTTAGAGAAAAGGCCTGATGAATCAGCTCAGCCTAACTCCCCTTTGTCTATGATTCCTTTGTGGGGGGCTTTACAGAGCATTCAAGACCTGCATGGCAAAACAACGCAAAATGGAGTCTAAGGTCCTAAATATTTATGTAGTCCATAATAAGAGGTAAAGAATAAATAATGATCCAAGAAACACACAGACTCTCTTATAGCAAATATTTAGATATCAGACTGGAAGTGCAGAATAAGAGAAAATAGCAACAATATATTTCAAATTACCAGTGCTGTAGCGATGTGTAACTATAAACCTATTTTCCTATCTTAAAAATGAGATAATACTGTAGGAGACAATGGTGATGAAATGGAATAATCTATGTAAAGTATCTTGTTCAAAGAAATACATTCAAAGTGATACTAAATAAAGAGACATTTAAAATTAAACATTCTTTATTTATTATTAAATATAATATTTCCACTTTGAACTCCTGAATTCCCAAGTATATTTTTAGAATATCATATTTTATGTGTGTTATTAATGTAAGTACAAATTCTTGCTTGGAGATTCTTAAAAGATAATTATGTTCTTTTATGTTACATTTGAAATTGAAACCTATATATGTAATTTCCTTTCAGAAAGGCTCAGGTCATATCTGTTGTGATTCTGTTACATGTTAGCAAAGTGACACTGAGAAAGGCAATCTCAGGGAAATTGAGTGTTTATCTTATCTTTAAAATGAGATAATCTTACCCTTCATTCCTCACAGAGGCTGCAGGGGGATCAAGATAAAATATACAC
>RJWT010051089.1:0-10755 GCA_004365215.1 Cuniculus paca
AATTCCCAGGGAGTGCTGGTTTTCACAGCAGCTGGGAGATGAGTGCTTTCTCTGGAGAACTATGGACAGAAAATTACTACTTGCTTCTTAAGGTACATTCCATCTGGGAACTATTCCATGATTTGGCTTATTCTTATTTCCTGGGATAGTGGAAAAATGTAATCACCTACACTACTAATAGTGGTCTTGGGGTGATCATTGATGCTCCTCAATTATCTCCACTTCTCTCCTATTTTGCACTCTACTTGTGGTCAGCTGGCACCTCTCCCAGTTTCGTCTCGCTCAGTGTGTACACTCGAATCTTCATCTTTGATGGAGATGGCTATAGGTCAGTATGTCCTTCTCAGGCTACTGCTCTGCGCTTCTCCATATACCATTAAATCTAAGCATAAAAGTGCCAAGAGGAGTGCAAACCACCTAGTGAAAATCATATGTTCTTACCTACAAACTCTTCATGGTCATGGACAATTACACTACCAGCTTGGTAATTCCTTTCCTTGCTTGAAGGTCACTGGTGTAAAAGACTGAGTGGTAGTCACAGCTTCAATCTCAATGAGACCCTTACCAAACTCCAAGTGATTTCCATCTGTCCTTTAGACACACAAAACCTAAAATTGCTGTAACCTCTCAAGTAGGTAACTTGTGAAAAATATGTAAGAACTTCACTGTATATCCTGTGATCACTTGGAAACCTCCAGATTTCCTTTGATATAAAATATTCTCTTTGATCTTCAGCAGAGTTAGTCTTTCTTGCTGTCAGTTTGAACTGCTCAGCAATAGTAGTAGTTTGGTGAGTGGGAGACTATTTACTATTAGACTCGTACATAGGTATCGCACTGCTACCACTCATGAGCTCACTGTGGCAGCCATGGAGTGTCTAGTGATGGAGAATGCTCACTGTCGGTGAATCAAGTCATTGGTTACTCGGTTGTTCTATGTTTTTTTTTATTGTGGTGGATATTTTCTGGTGGGAGTTCATGTGTTATACAAAGAACTCCTAAGTATCTTAATGTGCCAAGCTAATCTGTCTAAGAATAGATACAAGTCTACTCTTGTATTTCTTCTGGAAGAGTACAGAGATGATCCAATGCAGCAGTGGAGCAGGACATGGGTCCAGACTATCTTCTCATGCACTTTGTTTTCTGCCTCTGCCACACCCAATCCCAAACATACCATGTACAACTCAACATAGATTGGTGGCACACTCCTCTTGTCTGTGAATTGGAGGTTGGCACAGAGCTGCCTTCTGACGGTCAGCTGGTGTTTCATGGTCAGATGGTCCAGCATGAGGAGCAGCTAGTGGCGTATCAACAGAGCTCCTTTTTCTGCAGATAGTACCCTCTTCCTCTAGTACACCACAGTAGCAATTCTACCACTGACGCTTGCCAACAAATCTACATGCAGTATTTTCAGATACTTTTCATATCATGAGATCTGTCAGAACACAAGGCCTGCCTGATAGAATGATGTGTACCACAGCCTGAACTCATGGCCTAGTCCATTCTGGTCTGGGACCCATTCCAATTTTGCAGGCTTCTGTGTCACCCACTAAATGATTCAAAACAATATTCCTTAGTGCAGAAGAAGAAATCCATACGGAAGTATCACAGGATTCACTTCAGGTAGTTTCCGCAAGGCAATGATGCCTTCTTCACACTTGAGCCCCCCAAATCTAAAATTATTCTCTAGATTTTCAAGACTATATTTTATAATGCTATATAAATTTATCTTCAAAATTGAAAGCATTTATGACCAAGAAGAAAAAATAAAATGCTATGTTTAGATAAAGATGAAGAAAAGCTGGATAAGTTGTCTCCATAAATGACTCACTAGTTCTCACAAACTCAAAGGATGATCAACTCCACAAAATAAAGTTATCAAGTTTAACAGCAGTGGAAGGGAATCACTCTTGGATTATTGAAACTGTGAAGATTAAGTGTGAAAAGTCAAAGGCTTACAGCTGAAGTGCTGGTAGAATGTGTGCTTTTTCTGGTTGAGTATCTAGTTCTCATTCTATCAATCATCTGCCATGTCTTGTAGCTTATTCTCATTTCTTTGACAAATCAGACAGCTGGAAACCCTAACATTGGCAAGAGAGCTATTTTGGCTGGTAACAGGAGGGTACTTTTCTGGACATTTATTAAAATTTTGCATAAGGAAATCTGCCTAATTAGACTATGATACAGGCCAAAAACAATGACAACAAATAAAAACAATTACACAACTTCTGCCCTCAAACAAATAACAACAAGAAGCACTCTAATGCAGATTTTTCAAATGTTTAGAGATGAATGGTGTGATGAAGGAGCCAAAGGTCTTCATGAAATCATGAAAGTTGGAGAGTGAAGGTGTCTGGAGAAATGGGCACCAGCGCAAGTTGGGTACATGAGAAAGAACTAAACAGGAAAGGATTTAGATGCATTTCCTCAAAGGAAAATTTTTTATCATCTTGAGCAAAGAGAAGTCATGAATAACTTTATTAACATTTTGTTATTTTTCCTTACGCTAACTCTGAAGGTAAGATTGCTTGTCAATAACTTTTGAAAATGTAGGTAAAATTTGCACACATTAAAATGCACTGTTTGGTATACAGTTATATACATTTTGACAAATGTATAAAACCAGGAAACTACCATCAAAATGAAGATATAAACCATTCCCATCACCCCTCAATGTTCTCCATGCCCATGGGTGTTCAGTTCTTCCCTTGAATGAGAGCTCATGACGGTGACTTATATCTTCTGCATCACTGTAAGCTTTCTGTTTCCAAAATACTACCTAAAAAGAATCATGCAGCGTCACCCATCTTTATGTTACTGTTTGTTTTGTTCCTTTTATTTCTGATAAGTATGCTATTTTATGGATGTACCATGGTAGTTGATCCCTTCACTATGTGAAAAACATTTGAGTTTTTCTGGTTTGGGGTGATTATGAACAAAGAGACCATAAGTATTTATCTATAGATACCTGTGTGAAGATACGTGTTTATGTCATGTGGATAAGTGAGTAGTGTCAGAATTACTGGGTAGGGACTAGACTCTTCAAAAACCTTTCAAACTGTTTTTCCAAGGCTGTTGGACAATTTTTGCATTCCCACCAACTATGTATAAAATTTTATTTGCTCCTCATTCTTCTCAGCACTTAATTTAGTTCCTTTCATCTCCTCCTCCTCCTGCTCTTTTTTCCTTTCTCCTTGCCCAACTCCTCCACTCTTCCTCATCTTCCACCTCACCCAACTCCTTTATTTCCTCTTCCTTATCTTCTTCCTCACTAAATCTTCCTCCTCCTCCCACTGTTTTCTTTTCTTTCTTTTTTTTTCTTTGCCATTGAAGAGTTTGTGTTTTGCTAATAAGTTTGAATGATTTCTTATATTCTTATTTTTCATCTTTATTTGTCCTACTGTCCAAATATTTTTCAATTACTTGTAATTTTCTTCTTTATTATCATTATTATTGATATTTAAGAGGTTTTTACATATTCTGTGTACAAATTCATTTTGAGAAAGGTGACTTGCAATTATTTTCTACCAGTTTTTGGTGGGTCTATTCATATACTCACCAGTGGGAATTTCATGTTGCCCAGTATAGCAAGCTTTTTTTTATGGGACATGGTTTTGGTGTCATTTCTAGCAAATCTTTCCTCATTCCAAGATTTTAAATATGTTATTCAATATGCTTTCTTGTACTCTTTATATTTTTAGGTTTTACATTTGCACTTATTACCTAGATTGAATTAATATTTGTGTATTGTCAAAATATAGGTTAGATTTTATTTTAGCTTGCTAATGAAAATATAAATATTTTATTTCCATTGATGAAAAGACTATACTCCATACACTCTGTCCATTGATTTATCTTTGTACCATTGAAAAAAATCAATTGGTGAAGAATATAGATCTATTTCTGGATTCGTTATTTTGTCCTATTGATCTACATGTCTATCATTTCGACAAAATCATATATTTTGATTACAGTGGCATCATGAATCATCTTGAAATACACTTTTCCACTTTGTTCATTCTTAAAAGGGTTTTGGCTATGTTAACTCCTTTCCTTTCCTTGTAAGTATTAGAAGTTCTTTTGTCAGTTTCTGTGCAAAATCCTGCTAGATTTACATTGAAACATTGAACCTAACATCGTTTTGAGGAGTATTTCTCCTCAAAATACTTAATCCATATTCACACATCCTAGATTCAGTCATGACCCAAAAGCCAACCCAGGAGCAAATGAGGCTTTGAGGAGACATCTAGGTACGAGGCATCCCGGTACTGAATATGAGTGCTGAACATGTGTATGTTAGTCTTATTCTTGCTGCAAAGGAGAAAATATTCAGCTTTTTATAATGCAATATACAGGTTTTTGTTTGTTTTCTTATTTTGATAGGTGTGCTTTTTTCAATAGAGAAAATATATTTCTATTTTTGGTTTTATACATCTACTTTTCCTTCAGTCTGTTGAAAGGATGAATTACATTTATTTCAAGATTTGGAAGCAGTCTTTCATTTCTGGAATATATCTCACTTGTTCAAAATACATTGGAAGTTTTACATATTACTGAATTTGGTTTACTAATTCACAATATTTTTGTGATTTTTTAGAAGTATTTTGGGGTATTTTGCATTTGTTTTGTGAAAGTTATTGATCTCTCTATTTGAAATAGTTTTGTTGAGTTTCAGTATCAGGGTAATTCTGGGTTCATAATAACATTACAAGATAAATGATGTTTTCCATTTTCTAGCAGAGTTTTTGTTACTTAAAATAAGTTTTAAAAACCGGTGTTGTTTTGTCAGTGAAACTATCTGGGTCAGGAATTTTCTTACTTCAGAAGTTTTAAAGTATATATTCAATGTCTTTGCTAGATGAAAAAATACTATTTAACCATCCATTTTTCTTTAATGAGCAGCAATTCTTTATGTCTTTGAGGGAAGTAGTCCTATAATTCTACTTGTCAAAAGTATAGGCATAAAGTTGTCCTTAAGATCTCCTAATTACACTCTGAATGTCTGTGGAAATCCGGTGAGGTGTTTCTCTGTTCTATTAATCTGTTAGAACCAGTCAGCTTTCTGGTTTTATAAATGTTTGCTGTTCTTCTGCTTTCCATTTCTCTTATCTCTGTTCTTATATTTATAGTATTTCCTTTCTGCGTGCTCTGATTTTTCATTCCTTCTTATAATTTGAGTTTCTTAACATCAATCATTTTTGTGAGGTCTTTTTTCTTTTCATTAAGATAAGACCTCATTGTTAGAGCAGTTTTACATTCACGGCAAAATGCAGTAGAAGGTACAGATTTCCCATGTGCTCCCTTCCCCGCAGCTCCATACACGGGTGTCTATATACTCACCAAGGTGGTGCATTTGCTACAATTGATGATGAAGCTTCAATGGTACATCATTATCATCCAAGCACGTAGCTTGCACTGGGATTTACTCTTGACAATGCACATTCCATGTGTTTAGACAGATGTATGAAGACACCGGTTTAGTCCCATACAGAGTAGTTTCACTGCCCTGAAACCCTCCATGCTCTGCCTATGCATACTTCTTCCCCACAATATCTTCATGGTGTTGTCTCCATAGCTTTGCCTTTTACAGAACATTGTACGGTTGGAACCATACAGCATGCAGCCTTTCTAGATGGCTTTTCCCTAGTAATATTCATTTTAGTTTCCTCCATGTCCTTCCACGCTTGCCAGCTCAGCATTACCTAAACTGTTGGTCACTAGCGATTGGTTTCTTTGAAGACAATTTTTCCATGGACAGGCTTGGATTGCTTAAGGGAATGGTTTCAGGGTGATTCAAGCATGTTACATTTATTGGGCACTTTTTTCCTATTATTAGTACATTAGATTCTCATTAGCATAAAACCTAGAGATCTCTCGTGTACAGTTCATAGTGGGGTTTTGCCCTATGAGAAGCTTATTCATTTATTTTTAAATTTCTATTCTAGTCTCCATTTCATTTATTAGTGTTCTGGTCTTTGCTTTTTTGGTGTGTTCTCTAATCTTTGCTATTTTCTTTGCTTTCATGGCTACAGGATTTGTTCTTTTTTAATTCCTTGAGTGATGATACTGGGTTGTTGGAGACCTTTCTCTTTTTCTCCATGTAGATGTTTATGACTATAAACCTAAGTGATTCAGTGACAATGTCTCATCAGTAAGTGGAGACCTCATTTTCTTTGGATTTCAAGTGACTTGGTTGTCTGATAACATCAGGTCTCTCACAGGGTCAATAAAAACCCAAAGGGTAAATAGGGAGCAAAGTGGAGGCTAGATACTGGGAACTAAGAAGAACTTGCTTAAATTGGAAGGGGAACAAAGAAGGGAAGGGGAAGAGAAGGAAGAAAAAAGAGACTTAACAAAAGAGAGAAAGGAAGGGAAAAAAATGGAAATAGGGGTTTTGTAAATGGGAAGGAAAAAAGGTCTGAAGGGAAGGAAGGAGAGTGGGAAAAAAAAGAATTGATATATTAGGCACAGGTAAAAATTCCTCATGATGAATGTAATTGTTATGTAAGGGACACATATACTAATAAAAAAAGGTAATAAAGACAAAAAGTTGTAATCTTATAGACAATCCAGCTTTCACTTGTTAGGAGAATGACCCTGCCAGCTTGCTACATCCTGTAGAACTTTAAAACGATTATTGTTATTTTTAACAGCTTTATAATGATTCAAATATCGCACAATTATCCTCACTTAAAGCAATTGGTTTATTTTTAGAAACTTGAAAAAATTCTCTCTGCCACCACTGTCTAATTTTACAGATTTTTCCCACCCCCCAAAGGAACTTTGGCTTCTATAGCATTTATTATTGGGCTGCCCTCCCAGGCCCACACAACCCTAAACTACCTTCTGCCTCTATAGATTTGTCTTTTCTGGATATTTTATATACATGAGATTATGCACTGTGTGGCATTTCACGTCTGGTTTCCTTTACTTAGCTTGTTTTAAACCTATGTTGTAGCATGTACATGAATTTCATTCATGTATATACATGACTAATAATTCATTGTATGGATACGCCTTACTTACCAATGATAATCACATTTTAGCATATATATATCATATATATATATGATATATATGGAATGCTAAAATAAAAATTTGTGTTCTGGTGTTTCTGTGAACTTATTATTTCATTTTCCTTGAGTATATACTGAGGAGTGAAAGTTCCAGGAGATATCATAATGCTATTTTAACATTTTAAGAAATTGTCAATATGCTGTCCCTTTATCATTTTTATTATTTTTAATATATTTCATGTATAGATTACTAACTCAATGTTAGCTTTTGGATTTGAGGCTCATAAATATCGTTAGTCCACTGACGGATTCGTCTCTCATAAACTGAAATAGGCGAGGTCTTTGTGTATGTATGTGAAAAGCCCACACATTAGTCCAGAAAAGTGATCATGATGATCTGCACTAAAACAAGAGTAAATATTTTATGACTAACTAAATACATAACCTGAAACAAATTGAGAAGCATTGATAAAATCACAACCTCATTATATGTGGCAAGGTGAAAAAGGAATCAAGGATTTTTTTAGAAAAATTAATACAGTTGGGTGTGGTGGCACATACCTGTAATCCCAGCACTTGGGAGGCTGAGGCAGGAGGATCGCTGTGAGTTTGAGGCCAGCCTGGGCTGCAAAATGAGTTCAAGATCAACCTGAACTGCATAGTGAAACCCTCTCTCAAAAAGGCAAAAAAATAAAATTAATACATACTCAAAAATACTCGCATATTAGGGTACATTAGACCACTGTTACAATTTATACAATCCATTAGACTATTTGCATCATAATCACTTTATCTTATGATTTCAGGGTTTGTATAATGAACATGGCAATGAAATATTCCTTCAAAATGTAAATCCTGATTGTAGCAAACATAGTTATAATAATGTAGTGAAGGAATTCAGTCATCGTCAATCACCGCCGAGCAAGGTTTGCACTTTGCTTCTGATTTTAGAGGACTGCTAGCATCGTTTGCTTATTTTGGATGTCAGAGGAGACTCCGATGCTACCCTGTCCTGGTGCCCACCCGCAGGCATGCCCTGCGGTGCCTGTTGTCTTCTCTGCAGTCTAGGGTAGCTGTTTCCTGGCAGGTAAGCATAGATTCTACTGTCTGACTCCCCTGCAGCAGAGCAGCTATTTTGTCTCCTGATGCTAATACTAACCCACAATCCAAATCCACATCACCACCTTTGGTAGCTTTCCCGTATGTTCTCTCCGTCTCTGAACAGGGGAGGTAATTAAGCCAGTCTGTTGAATGACTGCCTGACTCCTGTCTCCAGGAAGCCCAGGATATTCTTCTACCAAAGGATCTGATGGTCTTGGTGATCACCCTTCCTTTATCATTCAGCCTTGTCTTCCTCCCAGAAAACCCAGAACCAGATATGAGAGAGTCACTTTGCTAACCTCTATGCTCTTGATATTTTGCAGATTGGCATAGGCCTCTTACATATTCTCATTTGTTTTAAATGTAACAGTACCATTTAAACTTACCCGATTTTTTTTCTTCATAACATCTGTTTCAGAAATCATAACTCAAGTTTCTTCATGGCATAAATTGCCTTATTTTGATTTGATCATTTTTATGTCATTTCTTTTCCCTGTCAATATGATTGAAGCTATATTTAGAAACAGCTTTTTCAGACCACCTTTGCTCATCTAGCTACATTTCTTGGGAACATGTTTTTGGATTCAGTTTCCACGCAGATGTACCCCTCCACTTGGTAAGTTGTGTTTCTTTCCTCCTCACCCTATCTTTGCAGAAAATCCATATAGGTTTAGTTCTTTAGTGTTTTAAAGTCAAAATGGTGAAGCGCTTTTAGTTTTCATTGATGCTTGCTTTCCTACTCTTGATAACTTGACTAGAAATCAAGCAACAATCTCAAATACAATTGAAATATGCCTTTTTATTCTTGTTTTACGTAGTTGACTTCAGAAATAGCATAATAGCTATCATTCAAAAGAACTAGAGAAACAGAGAACCTTCAAGTGAACTTCCTAAAAGCCACAGAAAGTGGATTAAAAGAGAGGGCCAACAGGTTGGGGCAACTGTCTCACCCAGTGTAGCCTTGAGATACTGATTTTGGCATGTATGCATCTGTTTTACTCACTTAAGGATACAGTAAACTCATATGTGTATAATATTTTACATTCCGTTGGCTGGGTTGTAGTCCTAAAAATAGGTACAGAAGAAAGGGGGAAGAAAGTAGGAAATGACATATATACTAATTAACATTTTTCTTTTTAACCACCAAAAACTTTAAGTTTACCTCCTTCTATGTCTATTTCATTCATTTCTTTGTCAATGGTCAAGGGTACTATTGAAAAATTCATAAGGATTTTATCATCTCTTTCCATATAGTGAAGCAAAAAGAGAAATTACTTTTATGAGTTCCAACAGCTTTTGTTGCAAAGAATTGAAAGCCATGAGACCAGTGGGGTTATTCTTACAGAAAGATTTAGTAAAAATACATTGAATGACATGTTTCACCTTCCTTATGGCTCCGGGAATGCTCTCTTCACTCCCCTTTGAGCTCTGAGTTTAGTGTTTCCACCTTAATCACCAAATAATGAAGAGAAATGCTTAATGAAAGCTCCACTCTGAAGGCCTGCCTCATAGGCTGGGGAAAGCACCAAGATGCTCTGCAAGATGAGCTGGACCACACGGCAGGCACCTGCCTGATCTGCTTCCAGGATGCTGGCATTACTACAGTGGCATGTACCTCAGTTCTCCACAGTGTGTTCATTCTTTTTGTTTGGGTGACACTGGACTCCTTAGACATTTTCATCTTATCATCAAAAGGCAGTATGACTCAATTTTCAAGAATATAGTCTTAAATAAACCAATATCAGTCAATGAAATCAAAGATTTAATTAAAAGCCTACCAACAAAGAAAAGCCCACCCTGACAAAATCATTACTGAATTCTACAAGACATTTAGAGAAGACCCAACAATGCTATTCCTCAAACTCTTTAATGAAATTGAAAGGAAAGCAATACTCCAAAATTCATTCCTGGAAGCAAGCATTACCCTGATACCAAGATGGGAGAAGAACCCAACTAAGAAAGAGAATTACAGGTCACTTTCTCTCAGGAGTATAGATACAAGAATCCTCAATAAGACACAGGCAAACAGAATGCAGCAAATCATCAAGAAGATTATGCACCATGACCAAGCGAGATTCATACCAGGGATGCAGGGATGGTGTGACATAAGTAAATCCACAAATGTAACACACCACAATAACAGGGCCAAGGACAAAATTCATATGATTGTCTCAATAGTGGCAGAAAAAGCTTTTGACAAAGGCCAGCAATCATTCATGATTAAAAACTCTACAGAAAATTGGAATAGATGGTCTTTATCTCAATCTGATAAAAGCCATCAAT
Organism: Cuniculus paca; assembly: GCA_004365215.1. NCBI lineage: Eukaryota > Metazoa > Chordata > Mammalia > Rodentia > Cuniculidae > Cuniculus > Cuniculus paca. The sequence continues at coordinate 10,400 of RJWT010051089.1, forward strand.
GACAAACCAACAGCCAATACCATATTAAATGGATAAAAACTGAAAACTATCTAAAATCAGGAACAAGATAAGGATGTCCACTGTCTCCACTCTTATTCAACATAGTCCTGGAAACTTTAGCCAGAGCAATTAGAAAAGAGAAAGAAAAAAAAATAAACACAAGAAAGGAAAAAGTTAAATTATCATTATTTGCAGATGACATGATAGTCTACATAGAAGACTCCAAATACTCCACTAAAATACTGCTAGACTCAATAAACAAACTCAGTATTATATCTCAATACAAAGTCAACACTCAAAAATCAACAGTCTTGCTGTACATGAATAACAACCTCACTGAGAGAGAAATAAGGAAA
>RJWT010051090.1:0-10752 GCA_004365215.1 Cuniculus paca
TGGTAAGTTCGGCAAAGATTTAGAGCCCCTGAAATTGTTTCACTCAGTAATACAGGTGATTAAAAATTATATTAAAATATGGGCATTAAAAGTGATCAATATGAGGACAGAATTTCAGAAATAGAAGAAAATAATACCTGTAAAGACAACTCAAAGGCTACTTATGTGACTAGTCTAAGACATTTTAAAGGGAACTAAAGAACATAAAAAATGGATCCAGTAGCTGCTAGATGACATTAAGGAGATTAATCTAAGAGTAACAGGAATAACTGAAAACTCAGAAGCAACAACAAATGACATAAAGAACCTATTCACAGAAATAACTGTGCAAAAGTTTTCAAATATAGGGGAAGAAATAAGCATACAGATAAGTGAGACATTTAGAACTTCTGATAGCCATGACCAATGAAAGAACCTCCTCATGGCACATAATTCTCAAAGTACATGAAATACATCCCAGGGACAAAAGTTAAAAGTTGTTAGATGTAAGCAACAAATTACATGTAAGGGTAAACCCACTAGAATTACAGAAGACTTCTCAATTCAAATCTTAAAGGCCAGGAGGGCTTGAAGTGTTTCAAGCATTAATGTTAATAACTTCCAACTTTGACTTATGTAACCTATAAAACTTCCTTCAAAATTAGTGAAAAAACAAAGTATTTCCATGACAAGGAGAACCTCAAGAAATTCATGCCCACCAAACGAGCACTACAAAAACTTCTCAAAGATAACCTAGAGAGAGATAATGAAGCTAACATTGCCAATAACTCAAAAAGAATGAATCCACATGGCAGGGTTACCAGTTAAACAATAGAGAAAGTACAGTGCTACCTCGATTTTTGAACTTAATTCATTCCATGATTCTGGAAATGATGGCCAGGTTCATGTTCATTCAGGAAATATGGCTGCAGTTGTGTTCATCACCTCATGCAGAGTTTGCAAATAAAAGCAAAATTTTGCAAAGACTTCTATTTACAAAACAAATTGTTCACAAACAAAAGCATTAGTGAACTGAGGTACCACTGTGTAAGAAATTCAGCAACAGAAATGCAACGTAACAACAGGAATAAGTTGATATTTTTCATTAATAAGTCTTAGTGTGAGTGGTCTCAACTCCCCAGTCAAAATACACAGATTGTCAGAATTGATCAAGAAAGAAAACCCAATGCATGCAGTATAGTAGAATTATATTTAATTAAAAAAATTCAAAGGTTAAAAACCAAAGGATGGAAAATATTCTTCACAGAAGGAACCCAGGGAAAAGTATCCTTCAGACTCTTGAATGAAATCAAAAGGGAAGCAGTGCTCCCAAAGTCATTCCTGGAAGAGATAATTATCCTGAATACAACACCAGAAATGGACCCAACCAGAAAAGAGAGTTATAGGATGATCTCTTTAACAAACACAGGTTTTAAAATCCTCATCAAGATACTGGCAAGCAGGATGTAGTAAATCACCAAAAACATCATATGTTTTTGCCAAATGGGCTTCATCCCAAGGATGCAGAGATGGTTCAACATACAGTCATCAATAAATGCAGTACACCACTTGAACTGAAGCAAGGACAAAAATCACATGATCATCTCAATAGACACAGAAAAAGCATTTGAAAAAAATCTAAAATCCACTTATGATTTTTAAAAAATTCTGAAGAAAACAGGTAAAGAAGAGCTTTATCTCAATTTAATAAAAGAAATACAGCAACAGACAATAGCATGTTAAATGGAGGCAAGCTGAAAACATTGCTTCTAAAATCAGGAACTCAAGGATGTCTGCTATGAGCACTCTTGTTTCAATATGTTTCTCAAAACATTAGCCAGAACAATCCATCAAGAGAAAGAAATACAGAAATAAAAAGAATATTTTTAAGAAAGAAAGGAGTTAAAATACCAATATTTTCAAATAAAATGATCCTTTGCATAGAAGACCCCAAAAGCTTCATCAAAAGAAGTCTAGAATTAACAAATTCTGTAGGATAGTGTGGTACAAACTCAAAACTTAAAAATCAGTAGCGTTTCTGTACAGCAATAATAAACTCACTGAAAGAGTGATTAGAGAAATAATACCTTTCATGATACCATTGAATAAAGTGAAATACTTAGGGGTCAACATAGTCAAGGAAACAAAAGATCTCTATAATGAAATCTACAGTACTCTCAAAAAAAAGAGGTAAAAAAAATCAGAAAATAGATACCCCCTGTTTCTGGACAGGCAAAAACAATACAGTGAAAATGGTTCTACTTTCAAAATAGTTACACAGGTTTCATACCATCCCAATCTAAATACCAATAACATTTTTCATAGAAATAGATAGATAGATATAGAGACAGAGATATATCCGCAATATTCATATGGAACTAGAATAGACCTAGACTAACTAAAACAATTCTGAGCCACAAGGTAAAGACAGGAAGAATCACGGTTCTGGACTTGCAGTTATATTACAAAGGTACAGTGATAAAAACAACAAAGTATTGGCATAAACAAAACAAAACACAAACAGTGAACCAATGGAACAGGATAGAGGATGCAGTAATAAGTCCAGGCACACTCAGTTACCTTATCTTTGAAAGGGACCATATACTTTTGTTTTGGGAAATACAGTCTTTTCAACAAAATGTGCTGAGAAAATTGGCTATTCACATGCCTCATATCTCTCACCACATGCTATACAAAAATAAACATGGAAGAAAGATCTAGATATTAAAACAGAAACACCTAATATACTGGAAGACAAATAGATAAAACTATTGAAAACATATGCTAAAGCAAAGACTTTCTGAACAGAAAACCAGTTGCTCAAGAAATAATACCAAGAATGAACAAACAAAATTACATCAAGTTAGAAAGCTTCCACAGAGCAAAGGAAACCATCAACAGAGTGAAGAGACAACCCAGAAAATGGGCAAAAAAAATTTCCTAGGTACTTGTCAAACAACTAATATCTATAATATGGAAAGAGCTAAAGAGGAATAGCCCCTCCAAATTTAGAGATCCAGTGAATAATGGTGTCTGAAATGGATAGACATTTTTCAGATGAAAAATTACAAATGGCCAATAAACACATAAATAATGCTCAACTTTGCTGGCCATTAGAGAAATGCCAATAAAAGCAACACTGAGATTCCATGTCACTTCAGAAAGAACAGTTATATTCAAGAAATAAAATAATAAAAAATGCTGCAGTGGCTGCAATGTAGAAGGAAAGCTTCTTCATTGTTGATGGGAGTGTAAACTGGTACATCCACTACAGAAATTGGTATGGAGATTCCTCAAAAAACAAAAATGAAAATTCCATTTGACACAAGCATTTCCCTACTAGGTATCTTCCTGAAAGAATTAAAGACATCATATTATAGCAATACATTCACGCTCATAATAGTTAAGTATTGAAAACAGCCTAAATGTCCACCAATGGATGAAGGGATAAAGAAAATGTGGAATTTATACATAATGGAGTACTACTCTGCCATAAAGATGGATAAAGTTGAATCATTTTTAGAAAAATGGATGAATCTTGAGAACACAATGTTAGTTGAAATAAATCAGACATACAAGGTTAAATATCACCTGTTGTGTCTTATTTGAGAACTGCAACATATAAATAAAGGGCAAAATGAAGCCCAGAGAATAGGAAATAGAGAAATGGATATCTGACATATGAGAATGGAAAAGAAAGATGAAGAGAAGGGGAGAAAGAGAAGGGAAACAAGATTTTTTAAGGGGCAATTTCACATGCTGTGTACATGCACCAAGCCTCTATGAGTAATGTGATCATCGAGTACTACAAATACGTATTAAATATGAGGGAGTAGGAGGAAGAGCAGTGGGGTTACAAAAAAGGAAGTGAGAAATGTCATGTACCTATACCAAATCCGCATGGGGAATTTAATTGAAATGTAATACAAACAAGTACCAATAACAATAAATAAATACATTTCCACAAAAGAATTAGCATAACAATGGTGCATATGTCATAAAAATACATTATTCTTCTTTGTACATAATGTCAAAAAATTTCATACTTACCTAGAAATTGTGTTTGAAATAGAGAAAATCTAAACTTCAGTCAGAAATAGTCATGATGTTTGAAGATCAAGGTATTTAAGAGTAGACTGTAAAGAATGTGCTTCTTTAATCTGGGAAGAGGGAAATTGATGGTTAAACATTATGGGAGAAACAATAATTATGTAGAGCTGCTTGTTAAAGCTCCTTTTTTTAAAATAGAGATTTCTATTTCATATTCTTCCATTAAGTAGAAATGCATTGTGTGAAAGTACTATGCACGTTGCTGAAGACACCAAGACTACATAGAGTAGATCATAGAACAGTGGGAAAAAGCCCTACATGGCTCGGTCTGGGAGTGGTCTTGGAGTAAGGTGTCACCTATACCGATATTAAAGTATGATTAAAAGTTTACCAGGGGAAGAGTTTTTGGAGCTAGGCAGAGAAAGCAGTGCAAAGAAAGTCAATTACCTGAGAAATAATAAGGCATATGTGAGGGATTACAAACAGCTCAGCATTGCTTGAATGGAGCACTTGATAGGGGAATGAGTGAAAAATAATTGGGTGTGCCAACAAGGAGAATCATGAGGAGTTTAAGTAATATATTGAAGCATTTAGACATTGCTGTGTAGGAAATGAAGACATTGAATGATTTTTAAGCATTGCACTTATGTGAAAAAAATTAAATAGATTGATGAGGAAGCTTTTTGGATAATAAATTTGAAGAGGAGTCTAAAAGAGTTTAGAAAGAGTCATGAAGCTACTGCACTAGTAAAAACAAATGACAATGCATTTTTGAGATTCAGTGGTGTGAATGTAAGCAATGGACAACCGAAATAATATTAAGCCAGATACAATGACTAATTGGATAAAGGGGGAGGAAAAGTAAGAGGAGTTTTATAGTTTTCTTTGAAATTTCTAGTTTGGGTGACTGAGTAGATTATGGCAATAGATAACAACAAACTGCATGAAGAGGAGAGTATGTGACATAGATTTAGTAATGAGTTCAGTTTGTGACATTAAATTTTTTGTGAAATATTTAAGGGCATTCAGCACATATTTTTAATATGTGTCTGAACCCCAAATGAGAGATATAGGTAAGAGATACAGATGTAGGATTCATCAGCATATAGGCGATATTTGAAAATGTAAGCCTACATTTTATCACCTGGGTGCAGATGTAAATTGAGAAGAGAAACTGGATTTTGGTGAACATCAATATTTATTAAGCAAATACACAAACAAGAGCTCACAATAAAATAGAAAACAATAGTTGGAGATACTCTACATCAACAGAGGGAATTTGATGTTTGGAGGCAAGGAGTGAGGAATTTCAGAAAAGAGGAAGTGGTTTTCAGTAATAAATGTAATATAGAAGTTCAGCAGAGTAAGTATTGAAAATGCTTCCTTTGATCTTACAATTGAAAACATTTTATGACCTCAGCAAAATTCGTTATGGTATATTAGGGGTTGTACTTTCTAGAATTCAGAAAATTGAGGATTGAGTGAGAACCTAAGAGGGTGATAGGATAAGTACAATAATGTTGTTTTGCCTTCTTTTGAATACAGCAGGTGAAGAGCACTAGAATAATGATAGAAATTGAAAAAAAAACTCTTAATTTTTTTTTTGACACAGAATCTCATTATGTAGTTCAGGCTGGCCTTGAATGCACTATGTAACCCAGGTTAGCCCTAAACTCATGGTGATCTTCCTGCCTCAGCCTCCCAAGTGCTGGAATTACAGGTGTGCACCACTACACCTGGCTAAAACTCTAAAATTTCTGAAATAATTTTATAAGTTGGAGATCTGTATCTGTTAATTAAAGAAAGATTGACCACGGGGAATTATTAACCTGAAAAACGGAGAGACAGAAAAAGAAAATTTTGCATGGCTTTATCGTAACATCCACAGGACCATTTCTAATACAGTCTGTGTTGATACTAAATGGATTAATATCAATCATTGTTTGCCCTACTTTAAAACAACTAAAGAGATCATGATGGGAAACATTATGACTGCATCCTAATTTTCATGTCAAATTAAAACACAATTTGAAGAGAATGATGTAACATTTCTACCTCTCCAAAAACGGATATTTAAGGGAAGACAACAGAGTGACAAAAAGGGTAAAGTGGAGACTAACATGACTGGGGAATAGAAAGCAGTAAGCTTGCCACTACAAACATGAACAATGGTGAACAGAATAAGTAGCTTTAAAGCTAAAACATTCCATTACATTCATTTAAAATTAAGTTTAATATTCATTAGAAATAGGAGGTCAACTCCTGAAGTAGAGTATCATGAAGTTGTGTTGCTTTAATTGGTTGTTGAAATGCTAAAGAATGTGATTCAATTTTTTTGCAAAACTCCAAATGCTGTTTGTAATTTTGTCTGCTTTATACAGCTTTCACACAAGGAGAAATGTTACAGATGTCATGGTACATCTAATTCTTTTCGAAATTATAATTATCATCATGATTAGCCTTAATCAGTTAGTTTAACTTGCGGCTTTGTGAGTCATGACACCAAGGGAAAAATAATTCCAAAATGTGCTCCTCTGCTCTGCAGATCAGAAGCTCAATTTGGTCAAGTACTCAAATGTCACCAATTTCATGGGGACTAGTTTAAAACAGTTTAATTCAAAAGAGATCAGCATATAAACTCTGATTGCTGCCTTGTTTACAATGTTACCGTCAAGCACAGTGCACCACTTCAACAATGAACAAGGAATTTTCTCTCTACTTAATACATTGCAGCAGAAGTCCCAATTATTGTCAGGAGACAAAACTCAACATGTAATGAGAAAAGCTGGAATTGGTTGAATGGTTTTCATGTATTTTTTCCCATGAAACTTTTGTTGCCTGATGTCTTGCTACTGGGACAAATGTGATCAAAAGACTAGAATGGTTCCATCCAATGGTCAGTGTCCACCATGTTGGGTAGCTTTGTCATACCAGTTTCAATTTATACTATCTGATTTCCGTTTTCAGATTTAAGTTGTTCACTTCTTTTTATTAGATTCGTTTTTAGATACATTTAGGTTACCTAATAGGTTATGGATAAATTCTGTTCTTTTTACTTTTGAATCGAAGAACATTTTCTCTTTCACTTTAAGTTTTGCATATGTAGCATTACATCTAAAATGTAATTTTGTTGTTGTTGTTGTTTGGATGTCAGAGTTCTGGGGAAATACATCATTTCTCCAGTGGAGTACAATGTTAGGATTGTGGTTTTTTATAAAACTCAAAATAATCATGATATTGATTGTATTAATTCTGGTATTCCTACATCCTGGCAGTAGGTCTTTCACTTATTTAAAATTTATTTAACTTTATGAAATCCTAGTGTACTTATTTCAAAAATGGAAGTAATGCTGCATCTTGTATGGTTATGGTGATGATCAGGTAAGATAATGTACAGAAGGTGTGCACACCCCTAGGCATGGTAAATTCTAAAATGTTTTATTAATTATTATTATAGAAAAAGCCCAGAAAACAAACTTTTTATTAGCACCATTATTATTTATAACATGAATGTACAAAATGTTAAAGAAAAAGATGATCAGTGTACAACTTTGGTTTTGGTTTAAATGAAATTGTTTCTACCTTCACTTACTATGCAGTGATGATTATGCTAATTTGGAAAGCAGAGATTATAATAGAGATTGCTGTTGCCCTTAACATCTGAATGCTTTTCTATATGTTCATCAAGACAATGCTGCTTGTTTTTATATTTATTCAAAATTTGGCAAGTTGAATCATTTCATATATGAAAAGATGTCATTTTTCAGGGAAAACTTTTATCTATTTATATAGATAGATAAATGCATTAAAATTTTAATATTTCAAGGTCATAACAGATTTTTTCATTTTCTTTGTATTTTTCCATTACCAACCTAAGAAAATATTACTCTTATCAGTATATAAAGTTGCTTACTTTCATAAATATTTCCTGTCAATATGTGCTTTCATTTTTTCCTGTATATTCTATGTGTAGGCCTAAATTCACTCTTTAACAACCTCATTGCTTCTCTTTCATACACAGAATATGGTTTCTTTCTGATAAGGGACAGATGATTCCTTCAGTATCCAGAAGGAAATATAGATCCTAGAATGTCACAAATGCCAGTACACACATGGTGTCTCCTTGGTGGTATCTGATGTGCAGTTCTAACAAAGAGCATCCATGGAAATAGCTGAAATGTATGAGGCAGGTAGGTGGGGCACCAGATGTCAATTTCTAAAAACATAATGGAACTAAAATACAGGAGGCAATTGTCCTACAAATTGAGTGATATAAATCAACTGGGTATGACAGAACAGGCTGACCTGGAACAAAACAGATTTTGGCCAAGCACATTATTGATACAAAACAGGAAAACATCTTTTATCAAAGGTTTGTTTTTCCCTCACTGTTGTCATCAAAACCCTACCCATTGTTCAAATTCCAGCTTAAGGCCCACTTTCTCTATGGCTTCTTTAATAGTTACAAGGGTAATAATGATGAAAATGATAATTACTTTAAATATACAACAGTCCACTCTTACTCATCATTTTGATTTCTGTACTTTGTTACCATGGTCAACTGTGGTCTGCAAATATTAAATAGAAAATTCCAGAAATAAACAAAATACAGTTTTAATTTGCACTTGGTTCTGAAGAGTGTGATAAAAATCTCACACCATTCTGGCCCACTCAAAATGAAAATGAATCATCCTTTTGTATAACATATGCATACTGTATAATTACCTATTAGTCACTTAGTAGCTATGTCAATGATCAGATTATCACAGTACTCCTGTGCCTGTGATCAAGTAACCCTTAGTTTCCTTAATAATGATTCTAAAGTGAAAGAATAGTGATGCTAGTACTTAAAATATGACAAAGAGAAACCATGAAGTGCTTCCTTTAGAGTAAAAGATGAAAGTTCTCAATAAAGGAAGAAAAAAACTTGTATGATGAGTTTGCTAAGTTCTACACCAACAATGAGTCTTCTATCTGTGAAATTGTGAGAGGAAAAGAAATTTGGTTGTAGGGGCTGGGGATTTAGCTCAGTAGCATAAGTGCCTGCCTGGAAAGCATGCAGTTGTGAGTTCGATCCCCAGTACCAAAAAAAAAATTGGTTGTATAGAAAAAATATAATATGTATTGAGTTTTATACTGTTCACAGTTGCAAGCATCCACTGGGAGCCTTAGACTTTTGGAGGGTGTGTATTCTCATAAATGTTAAGAAACTTGATAAAAAATGTGTCCAAAATAGTACTTTATTGATGAGTTTAGGACTTGTGAAGAATAAGAGTTCTAAGAGGTTGCTACTTAGGTTACTTTGAAGTTTGAGCAACATAGTGTCCTGGATGTAAACTTTTGGGAGTCTTCACTAATTAATGATGGCAACTGTGAAGAGGAATAGATGGAAAAACACACACAAAAAAATGCCTGCAGTGAAGGAGAATACCGAATACTTGAAGAGTGTGAGGAGAAAACAAAGACAGACAGCAGTATTTAAGGGGTGAGTGGAACTATAGAGTAGGCAGCAAAGAGTAGCTAAGAAGGAGCAGCCAGATGGACTTATTGAAAATCAACACAGTTTGAGGTAACAAAAGAAAGTGTACCATTGATTAAAAACATTTTGTCAAAAGATTAAGTGCTACAGGTAGTTCAAGTTGTGTTACTGGTGCTTTAGGATTATTTTCTGTGGTTTTCTCATTAGAAGTTAAGGTACAGAAAATGTAGATAAGACTATTTTATAGCATGCTCATACCATGTTGGGAAAGGTGCTAGAGGTAGAAGGAAAGAGATTGAAATAGAGAAATCAGAGGAGAGATAATGAATAAATTAAACTCTCTAAGGAATGGGAGAAGTTGGGATCAAAACTGAAGTTACATAGTTTTAAAGTTCAGAAAATTCTTCCTTTGAGAGTGAATGAAGTGGGAACTCTGCAGGAGCTGAGCAAAGAGCAGCACCCCCACACACTCCAGAGTAAAACACTCTGGCCCACCACTTGCAGTATCTTTCAGAAGCCCTAGGAAATATAGTATTCAACATCTTCACTAAGGATTCACTTCTTCTACACATTGGCTATCATTCATCAGAGAATTCCAGTACACGGTGTGGAGTTTCGAGGTACTTTTTTTTCCCTCTTTTTCAGTCAATTCAAGCATACACCTTTCTTCTGGCTGGCTTCCTGTCCTTAATAGCTCCCTGTCTTCCCAGAACAGTCTTGCTTTGGCATCCCTTTTCTACTTATCCAGTCAAGTATTGCAGTGGTGCTTTTTCTAATGGTTTCACCTGTGGCTTGGACATCATAATCTTGTAAGAACTGTTGGGTTCTTACTTCATTTGTATACAGTGAGCCTTACTCCTGCTCCTTCACAAACCTCTCCCTCACAGCACCAGTGCAAGCCCAGGTTTTACTCTCATATTTTTCTGAATACCCCTCAACTCCTCCTCTTTTGTCCTGAGTTTCGACAGAACCAGCTTGCACCTTATTCACCTTCTTAAACTGGAAACCTTGTAATCTCTTTCTCTGCTAAGACACGCTTCCTCAGTCTCGATTTCTTCCCCTTGTCTCGCTGTTCCTTCCTTGCCCAGACATTGTCTGAACTCCTTTGATTCACCTTCCCTTGCAGATTAGGATTGTTAGTGTGTGTGTGGTTGAAGGTGTGGGGTTGAAGGTTTCATCTTACCAGGTGGGTTATAATCACCAAAAACTCTTCTTTCATTCTTCCATTTTTGAGTTTAGGGCAG
>RJWT010051091.1:0-10753 GCA_004365215.1 Cuniculus paca
CATTTGGGAAGAGGTCTTTTATTATTTTCTGGTTAGGGTTGACATTTTTCCCCCCTATAATGCATTTCTTGTAATATTACATAGCCCTTACTTCATTTTAACAAAAGGATTTATACTTGAGTTCCTTAGTCAGAGATACCTGAGTTCAAATGCTGCTTCTGATTGTTTAATATACATTCCTGGGCATTTGATATCATTTCTTAAGTGTCTTCCACATCTGTTAAATGAAGATAATATTGTCCATTATTTGCGAGTGTCTGTTATGTTAAAGTCTGATAACATAGCATCAGCACAGTGAATGGTATCTAAATGTGTCTTGTAAGTACCTGCCTACTTGACTTTTTTTCCACTTGGCTGTCTTTCCGAACAAATAATAAACATTTTGAGGATATTTAGTCTTGTTCATTTTAGTCCTTATTTTAAACTATTATTCTCTCTGAAAACATCTCGCCCTGTTCGCTTGTTATGGGTTATGGAACATGATAGACCTCACTCATTGGAATTGACATAATATTGCCTTATCCTACAAAGAGTTGGAAAACTTTAGGAGTTTCACAGAAAAATAAAAGAGGGAAACAAAGAATACAATAGCTTTGAATTATTCAATTCAGTGAAATAACTGGAAAATTTAGTTCCGTAATCATGAACCTAAGTGAAACAGAAACTGTAGACAAGGATGTTAAAACTCGTTTTCGTTCTGTCCTGTTTCGTAGGATCTCGTCTTCGCCAGGAAGACTTTCCTCCACGGATTGTGGAACACCCTTCGGATGTCATTGTCTCTAAGGGAGAGCCCACCACCCTGAACTGTAAGGCGGAGGGCCGACCCACGCCCACCATTGAATGGTACAAGGATGGAGAGCGGGTGGAGACCGACAAGGATGATCCCCGCTCCCACAGGATGCTTCTGCCCAGCGGATCCTTATTCTTCCTGCGCATTGTGCACGGGCGCAGAAGTAAACCTGATGAAGGCAGCTACGTGTGTGTTGCAAGGAACTACCTTGGTGAAGCAGTGAGTCGAAATGCTTCTCTGGAAGTGGCATGTAAGTGAACGAAGGAATTTTATGTGTGCGCTTTTATTCTTTTTACTAAACTTTGAATTTTCTCTCATATATATTAATACCTAAAGAATAAAACAACACACTCTGTATAATTTTACTTTGGTTTCTCCAAAGAAATCTGATTAAAATAATAATCTAGGTGCTGCAGCTAATATGTTTATTTAAAATCAATATGGGGATTATGTTATACTGAAGCAAGGCAGTAATAAAGACTTGGATCATATTTAAAATTTGAACTAGTAGTGAGGGATATACTCAAGTATTAAAGTTATTTATGTTACAGTGATATGTTTACAAGTAACATGGCATCAAATACAAGGCATAAGTTCTATATATGTCACATATACTGTATTCATAAAATTATAAATATAATGACAAATTATATATAATATGGTTGTCTATATCTATAAATATAACTATAAAATTGCATATTATCTAATATAATTTATATGTGTATGTGACTTCTAAATATTTTATAAATTTTCAGAAGCACGTATGTTCTTATCTCTAGATTATGTTAACTCTTTTAGTTCCAGGCTGAATTCAGGAATCATGATTCTCGTATGGAAGGGAAAAAACACCAACAATAACAGCAATTATACTTTAGTTTTTGTATTCAAATTCATCATTCTGTAGGGACAAAGTGTCCACATATAGGAGTATCTCCCATTTCTATTTCATTTTGATCAAAAGCATTCGCTGAGGATTTGTCCTGCTGTTGGCATTTTTTTGTTGATTTCCTTGGTTTTGTTTGTTGTACATGTGTATATTTATCATGTGCACCGAATAGCAATGCTAAATCAAGTTACCAATGCTTTGCATTTATTTAACACACACTGCATGGATCCACCGACTTCCTTCATTGTTTTATAAAACAAATCAATGATATATGACAGATTACTTTGGCTTACAGGTAAGGATTCAGAGTTGTAATTTAAACAGTGGCATATAATTTTGATCGTTTGTTTTGAGGAAAGCTTTTATCTAGAATTAATTGTGAATAAGATGGTAACACTTGTACCTAAGAAAAGTTTGTACTTTTAAACTTTTTGATCATAGTGTAGGTTTTCATAGAGAAGTGTAATTGAGGGATTCCAGATGCATATGTAAAACTGAGAGCAGGTTGCTAGATAATAGCTCCTGGTATCTTAACTTTAATAAAAGTTGGTACTAGTAATCACATGCTACAGCGTTTTTTACTGCGTCACTCAACATGTATTTGTGTACTGATATTCTGAAAAATATTTCCTTGTCTTTACATAGGAAAGTGTCTTGTACTATTGCTAGTCAGTATCCCAGTAAAAGCTGCTGTCCATCATCCAGACTTCTGATTGATAGTTTTTACCAGGAAAAACCTGGAGCCTATGGATGCTTGAAATGTATAGCTCCAGTGTTAAAAAAAATTCTCAGACCCCAAGTTTTTATGAGAACAACCTTAAGATATATAAATAGCAGAACCTTATAGAGAGCAAAGCCATCTTGCACTGGGGACCAGGTCTTTCCTTTTTTAAATAAAATGTTACTTCAACAAAAACTGAGATTACATTCAATTTATTGATATTTGAAATATACAAACAAAATATCAAGAATGCAAATATTCTAACTTTTCCAGTTTTAACTTGAAATATCTTATTTCTGGAACTTTGTTCAAACATTATTAAACGTTTAAATGGCAAATTCTATTGCCTTTCATCCCTGTATTTCCTTTATGTAAATATGACAAATTATTCTCCCATTTTATAGATAAGAAAGTGGAAGAAAATGAAACCCATGATGCTAAGTAACCGGGATGCAGACAGTAAGTTAGTGAGGAATCCAGAAGCAGACCATAAGGTTTCCAATTTTTTTTTTGTACCGGGCATTGAACTCACGACCTGTCGCTTACCAGGCAGGTGCTTGTTCCACTGAACTATATCCCCGGTCAGGGCTTCTAGTTTTTAATGTTATTAGGAGAAACACTATACGAAAGCTGTCCTATTTTAAATAAATAAAGAAGTTTTGGGTTTTTTCATAATATTTTTCTTTTATGTACTTAACATCCAATAATTGTTTTTAAATCTTTAGCTAATTTTGCTTCCCCAAATTAAAGTTTATCTAAATTGGTCCATCATTTTATTATAGGGCAGTTACAAACATTTTTTTTCTCTGAGTTTTTTTAACTTTGTTAAACTTGCTCCCAACACGTATGCATCTTTTATTTTTATTCCAACTAAAGGGATTACTGTCTTTCCTAACTGCATCATTAATAATGAATCAAACTGTTTTCAAAGTAAAAATTTAAACCATGATTCTTTTTCATGTGATGTGACAGTAGCATTTTTTATTTTCAAATAAATTAGCTTTAGAAATGTTTGAATTACTTATGATCTAGAGAGGAAAATAAGAAGCCTTCTAAATTGGATTTAGCTAGTGAATAAAATTCTTTCTTCTAATGCCATGTCAACAGTTCATGCCATTTGAGGCAGCACAAGATCAAATAATATTCATTTGTATGTGGCTCATCTTTTTCCATTACCTCATCAGTCTTTTCTTTTTTATGTCTTTCCTGAAACATGTTACTATGGAAATTTAGTTCTAAGCTTTGTGGTTTTTTTCTTACCTATTAGTCTTGACTTACCTGTTGTGATCTTGTCTTACCTATTGGAAATGGTTCAAATCATTTTTAGGACCTATAAATGATATCACTTTATGGTCCATTTGGGAACATGGAGTGTGATTCTCAGATGTACAGGACTAGTGGAAACAAGAGTGTATGATCAGTTTGGCTTATTATTTGACATACACATAAGATATTAAGGCAGCAAACCTCATTTCTATTAAAAAAAAATAGCCTCTGGAACTGAGAGATATCTTTCCCAGTAGAGGGTGAGGCCATACGAGTAGGTGAAAGTGGAGATGATGATCCAGGCCAGCTGTTTGTAGGGCACAGTCAATGAGCCCCAACATCCTTGCTTGGAACACCAATATTTAATAGTGAGCTAAGGAAAGGGGCACCAATGGTGGAGGCTCAGGCTCAGAAGACTTATCAGAAGGAGAGGATGTGGGCAATGAAATGAGAAGAAAACAAATACATTTAAGAAAGAAGAAGTGATTGGCTCCGTGAGCATAGGACGTTGCTGTCAAACACAAAGTAGCTGTGGACTCCGGCAATGGACAGAGAGCCCAGTAGGTGAGAACGTGCAGGTGGGGGAGTTGGAGTGGCAGACTATGCCTGTACTTTCAAGAGTGTACCTCTAAGTCGGGTGTGCAAAAACTAGAGCAGGTATCTCATCATCTGCATCATTGACATTTTGGGTCACATGATTCTCTATGTGGGGCATTTTATTCTATACTGTTGGTTGTTTGGAAGCATCTTTGGCCTCTGAGCATAAGATAGCAGTAGGACTTCCTTCCAAGGCCACTGTGTCAACCAAAAATGTCTGCTGCAGACATCGCAAAATATCCCTGAGGTACAATTAGATAAGAGCCACTGATTTAGTTGTATCTATGTTGTCAAGAATGTATCCAAGCTGGATGTGGTGATGCACTTCTATACTTCCAGCACTCAGGAGGCCGAGGCAGGAGGATTGTCACAGGTACGAGACCAGCCTTGACTACATAGTATAACTAATAAACTTGTCAAAGCTTTTTATTATGAAATGATTATTGATTTTTAAAATAGTGTGTTTGACTCCCTTTGCTTCACCTTGCTTTTTACTGTAATTGCAGAAATTTTGGATTCTGCTATAGTATAAAATATGAAATTTTATTGAGAGTCACCTGTCTTGATTGGTTGTGAGGAAATCAGCCTGTGATTTTCTCTAGCATGTTTATTTTCTTTTTGTTTATTATAATATTTCGGCCTTATATAATGGCACGGTACAGTAGAGGACCAATGATGACAATGGAGATTTGAATTATGTCATTATTGCTTTTTCTTTTCTTTTTTTGGTTTGGAAAATAGTAGTAGTTGAGAAAGAGCTTTCAAATCACTCAAACTCAAGAAAGGTCTTTAGGCAAGAAGTGATGTTTAAAGAGTTAGAGAACAGTTGAAGGGGCCATAAGCAAAGGACCTGGCACTCAAAAAGTTAATGTGTAGTTTTCCAATGGGGTCACTGGGAAAGCAGGGCAGAGCTGGGACAGATAGCCTGTCAGCCCGGAACAAGTGCGCTAGGGCTGGGAGCAGGAGGAGCACGGGCCCTGCACACAGCCAGCTGCCTCTAGAGATAGCAGCTGTAGCCCCAGGTGGTAAATATATGACAGCAGCTTGATCTATCGACCAGGAGAAGAGGGGGTTCTGGCCTAAATGAAAATTCATGAAAAATTGATGAAGTCCCCAGATTATTTTTTCCGTTTCCTTTTCACAGCACTGTGCCAGCGCAGAGAGGAGAGATTAAATGAGGTGCTGAACGCTTTAGTGGCAGGAGGTTGTGGTTCAAAGGTCAGGGGTCACATAGAAACTAACCTTTTTTTTTTCTTTCATTACTTCTAAAGCAAAACATAAGAACTTTTCAGATTAGCTGTGATTCACCTTTGCTTTGATAAATAAAACAGCCAAATGTTCAAAAGTTGGCTTTTGAAACAGCTACAAAAGAGAGAAGACACATGATTCTAAATTCAATTGGGGAACGACAAATAGATTAAATTTTATGTCTGCAGGGTGGTTTTTCTTTAGTCTTTTTGCTTTTCTTTCCTTTTTCTTTTTTTTGTGGTCTCCATGCTCCATGTATCAAGACTTGTTTGCTCTAAGAAAGTCACTTAGAGAAGGAGCAGGTCTTGCATTATTTATAGGTCACAGATTGCTAGAATAGCAAAGCTACAGACTGCTCTACAAACATAATGATCTTGTTTGCTTTAAATTCAAAGTGGAATTGATGTTTCATCTGCATGAGGAAGGAAGGAAGGTTACAAAAGTAGATGGACTTTAGTGTGAGAGGACACAGGCAGCTTTGAACATAAACACAAGATAGTCTCCTTGATAGCTTCAGGTTGGTGAACATGTTGATTCCCATGTTTTTATTTTATTTTTTGAATGTCTATGAATTTTACCCAGATAAAATATCTTTATTCTTCATAAAGACTTCAGATAATTTTAATTATAAGAAGGGTAGGGCATGGAAAGATTTTTTTAAAATAAAATTTTATTGAGATATAATTCACATACACTATTTTTTACTCATTTAAAATATATCAGTTAACATTTTCTTAGAATATTCAGAAGGTTTTATAATCAACACTATAATATAATTTAGAACATTTTCATCACTCCAAAAAGAAACCCATTAGCAGTCAATTCCCTGTCTTCCTGAACTCTCCCTCCCCATCACAAAGTAAACAATAGTAGATGTTCTGTCCTTATGCATTTGCCTATTTTGGATGTTTCTTTCATGGATGGTGTCATACAACATATATTATTTTGTTACTGGCTTCTTTCTCTTGGTGTTAATATTGTCAAGGATCAGCTTTGTTTTGTGATGCATCAGTATGCCATTCCTTTTTATCACTGTGTAATATTCCATGGTATTGATATACTAAAACTTATTTATCAGTTAGTAGATACTTAGATTGTTCCTTCTTGGTTTATAGTGCATAATGCTTCTATGACTACTTTTTGAACAAGTTTTTGTATGGACATATGGTTTCATTTGAATATATGTTATTTCATTTGGATATATATTCATTTGGATATATATATATTTGGGTATATATCTAAGAGTAAAATTAATGAGTCACATGGAAACTTTTGTAGTTTTTGAGCCATTTATACATAGTTTTAAAGCATACATTAAATGATATTTTTTAAGACCATTTAAATGTGCAAAACCCCCCTCTTAGTGTTGGCACAGTCATGAAAGATTTTTAACATTTGATAAATGTTAGTAAATGGTTGCTGTTATACTTCTTGTGTTAAATGGCCACAAATGAAGATTCAAGTAATTAAACATATCAAATAATTATATGGAAACATTGCATGTCCATAACATTTCTATGTTTAAATCTCATTTAAGTAGGAATTAATTGATGGAATAAATCCTTGAGTAACTTATTAGACTATTTTAATGTCCCAATTAAGTTGGATAGTTTTTGTATTTGAATCTTTCTGTTGTTTTTTGTCGTATGTTTATTTGTCCTGAAAATTTTCTGTTTCTTAAGGAACTGACATTTTCTTTTCTAAGAATAACTGATATTCCTATTCCCAGGTAACTATTTTTTGTTTGTTTGTTTTGTTTTGGAACTAAGGTTTGAACCTAGCCCTTCTTTATTGATTTTGAGATGGGGTTTTGCTAATTTGATCAGGCTGGGCTTGACTTGAAATCCTCCTGCGTCAGCCTCCCAGAATGCTGGAATTATAGGTATGCCCACAACATTCTACTCTCCAAGTTACTTTTCCTTCTATATATTTTAAAGTTTTTCCCTTCACTTGGAAAGTACAGAATAAGTAATTATTGGGTGATTATAATTGATGTTGCCTAAGTAATTCCAAGAGTAGATAAGCAGAGAATGCCTGTCGCTATTCCATGTCTTACTTAAAACAAATCAACATGCAAGCAAATATCATCCTGTTTAATGCATAAAGAACCATGAGTTAGACCACAACTGATATTTGCAGAATTTGACAAAAAAATATAACAACTGGCTTTTTCACAGTATTCACTATTTTCATTGTATAAATATAAGGAGAGATTCCATATTTTTGTGATGATGTGGGGAATAGGAGAGAGTATACAAATCACTGAAAAACCTTTCATAGCTCAAGATACTTTGGGTAACATTGGGAATGTGCTCCTTGAGCTATTTTTAAACTATGCCTTTAATTTTGTGATACTTCATTAAATGTATTCAAATACTTACAGTCCTTCCCTTTGATCCTCACAAACGAAGGATTGAAGAGCTACACCTGGGGAACATGTTTGAACTTATGATCTATTAAAATATGTATAATACTCCACTTTCTCATTAGGTTTCTTTCTATTGATTGAATTAACTGTATCTACACCCTCTCAATAAAAATTTCAAGTTGCCATTCACTGACAGTTGCTTGAATTTACTCTGATACCAGGGAAATCACGTGGATGAAGTGAAATTCTGATGTTCTCTATTTGGTGAGAGTTTATTCATATGAGCAAAATAATTCTGAGTATAATCCTGAGCGTTGCAATCATATAAATCCTACTTGTAGAATAGCAGGAAGAATATGTGTAGTGATACTAAGGCTTAAGAAAGCACACTATGTTGAAGACTTCTTTAGATACTAATTCCAGAAATTGTTGTAAAGTTTAAAAATTCAGTATTTTGGAGGGCTTTTCTACTATAAATCTTTGATTTTTTTTAGGTTTCTAATGGTGTGTAGACAGAATTTGATTTTACTGAAAGTGTTTATGTTAGGAAATGTATTATTATTATTGTGGAGAATCTCACATACTTTTCTTTCAAAATTTGTTTCAGGATAATGACAAGTCTACAATTTCCTTTCTTCAGGTTGAATTTATTTCCGATAATTGTTATATAATTCTTTCTACTATGAATCAAATTGCCCCATACCCTGTAAGTTGTATGTCTTTTATGCATGAGTCAGTACATGTGATGAGCTTCTGACAGAAGTAGGTCAAGTTTTGTTCATCCCTGAGAATATTTTCCTGTGCAGAAGTGTGTAGGAGTTCCTGCCTTAATTGCTAAGGAATGAGGCCCAGTTATACTACTGATGTTCTTACCACTGTATACCACGGAAATTGATTTTCTTCTTAGGAGTTTTTCAAAAGTAGAGACATTCCTAACTGCCCATTTCTTAATTAGGAGACGTGTGTACATTTTTGTCAGTTAGAAGATACTCATGCATGTTTGTGAAGGTTTCACAAGAAGTACTCTGTGTGACCAATGTTTAATCCATGCTTGAGATTGCTTCTGTAAATTCTGAAGATTACTGGTGCTTTCCTCCCTCAATTATCAATAGTTTCCCATCTCTGGCTGCCTTAACTTGTTCAAGTTACTGTAACAAAATAGCACAGGCTGAGTGGCACAGAAACAACAGGAATTTACTCCTTACAGTTCTGGAGTTTTGATGACTGAGATCAGGGTGCAGTGTGATCATGGTGGATCCATAGTAATCCTAATTAGGAGAGCTTCTCCTTAGGATGCAATCACTTGGTAAAGGCACCACATCCTAATATCCTAATCTTGTGGCGTAGGCTTTTAACATACGAGTTTGGGGTGGGCAGACACAAGTATTGAGACCATGGCTGCAGCCTTTGAAGAGAATTCAACAAGAAATGTAAGAAAGGCAGGTGCTTTAATTGTTTGACAGATGCACAGAACCAGATCCTGTTGAATTGCTATGGGGTTTTCTGCGTTTGCTTTTTTTACTGTTTTTGTTTTTGTTTCTATTTTTACAGAACTCTGCCATATAAAGAAGTTCTTGGTCATTTATTCTTTTGCTAATCTCAGCGTGTTGTAAAAATTGACTCCAAAAATCCAGCAAGCAAGGCTATTAGGCTGGATTATAGCCAACAAGAAAAATCTGATTGGCTTCTGTCATTAAATCATTGAGAACTGAAAACATCACAAGTAGTGTCTGGAAATTTAGCATAAGTTAACATTCAGGTAAAGCAGAAGCTATCTTTTATCAATTTATGCTTCTTTCTGAAAATCAAATCATTTTTCAATTATACAAGTGTGTCTTAATATTTATGAAGGAAAATATTATTTTTGAGGGTATGTGGTATGGTTGATACATTGTGTCAACTTGAGAAGTTTAGAAGTTTAACTGAGAGACTCAGCAGGGAGCCAGGGTTCTCACTTGGTAAACATCCTCAGCCTGTGCAAAGGAAGGATGGAGATTTTGTGAGTGTTACACCTGCCCTGTGTGTGTGTGTGGGTGGCCTGTGTACAATATAAGGGTGGAGAAGAAGCTTGTTTTTCTCTTTTGCTCTTTCTGCTGCCTGGAAATGTTGCCCCAGTGCCATGCCACTCTGCCTTGGATCCAGCTGATTATGATCTGTAATCTCCAAAAACTGTAAGCTAAATAAACCTTTTCTTCCCTCATTTTATGTGTCAGGTGTTTGTCTCAGCAACTAGAGAAAAGTAACCAAGACAGTATGAGTATCTGATATCTACATTTATACCACGATCTTCAAACAAACTTTATAATGCACACACACATGCACACACAAACATAACTTTTTCTTTTCATAGCATTGATTATTTTGGCACTCAATCTGAGGTGCTGTGGAAAAGATAAGAAAGGGAAACAAAGTATAGAAAGGGCTTTAATCAGGGCTTGAGAAAGTCCGGAGTGGGGGGCTACAAAGAGGTGCAGGGACTCTGCTCTAACAAAGGGATGAAGCTGCTTTTATTAACTCTTGCTGGGGTGGTGCTAAACTAGCTGGTGATGGTGAAGCAGGAGTGACGTTTTTATCTAGGGATTGGGGGGTCTTTGGTGCACATGGGAAGGAAAAACATGAAGTTTGGGTGGGATCAGGAAGAAGAAGTCTGATAAGGGTCTTTTTGTGATGACCTTGCCATGTTGGAGCTCTGCCATTGCTTGGCAGATTTGTGTGGACAAAAACTTATCAAGAATAAGACGTATTTATTATAATTCATTTTGTATAAGCCATCATCTCATTTTTTTTCTTTGCTTTCTTTGCTTATTCATGTTGAATGAAGACATGTTTTTCCTTAAACCAATGTGATAGACTTTACTAGGTTTCCTGATTATTAGG
>RJWT010051092.1:0-10747 GCA_004365215.1 Cuniculus paca
CACACTGACACTTAAACTTTCCAAGTGGTTTACAGAGTTTAATTATTTCTTGAATTATCAAAAAAAAAAAAAGGAAAAAGAAAAAAGAAAAAAAGAAAAAACTGACAAGAATAATGACAGTTGTAACTTTACTTTATGTATGTAATTTTCTTCCTTTATTTTTTAACTCTTGCTTGATTATTTTCCCACCTTTAGAACTTTTGATTAGCTGCATATGAAAGTGGAACACACTTATATTTTGACCAACTAATTAATCTGTGGTCATGCTGGAGCACACATGTAATCTCAGCACATAGGAGACTAAGGCAGGAGGATTGCTAAGAATTAGAGGACCGCCTGCTTTACATAAGAAGTTCAAATCCAGCCTAAACGGCAAGGCAAAATCCTATCTCAGAAAAATAAATATTAATCTTGGATATTGATATTCATTTATTCTGATCAACCCAATAACATTTTAAATTTAAATTTTATTAGTACATGTTTGCAGTATATGAAGTTTCTACATTTGTCTTGAAAAGTAGGTACATGTATGTAACTCAACTTGTTTCCTTTCTAATCCCTTCTCCTTCCTTCCACACTCCCTGCCTCCTGAATAATAATAAGACAAGAATGAAAATCAGGAATGGGGATTTAGTAATCCAGTAACTTATTCACAAATTTTATTTAAGAATCTAAAGCATTTATTTTCATTCTCTTCAATGGGCTGTGTCCCAAAGAAATTTAGATAATGTATCTGTTTTGATAGAGAAATACACACTTGCTTAACAATTAAGACATTTGAGGAAAAATGCTGCCTTCAGTATTTTGCTAGTGATGTTTGAAAAAATATTGCGCAAATATTAATTAATTTTCTAAAAATCCGTTATCAGTTAGTTCCCCTTTTTATTCTCCATGAAGATCAACAACTTCTAACTAAGATGTATATAAAATCCATCTTCAGGGAGACTGGGATTCCAGTGTCCCTGTGTGGAGTGGAGTGAACATTGCTAACGTCTCCCTGCAGGTTCTGCACCCTGAGTTAAGAACTGATGAGGATAAGGAATATTGGAAAGAGGTTCATAAACAGGTGGTTGACAATGCTTACGAAGCAACCAAAGTAAAAGGCTGCATATCCTGGGCTAGTGGCCTGTCTGTGGCAGATTTGACAGCAAGCATAATGAAGACTCTTAGGAGTGTGCATCCAATTTCTCCCATGATTAAAGGAGTCTATGGAATGAAGGGTGATGTCTTCCTTAGTGTTTCTTGTGTCTTGGGACAAAATAGGATCTCAGATGTTGTAAAGGTGACTCTGACTCCTGTGGAAGAGGCCTGTTTGAAGAAGAGTGCAGGTAACCAGTGGGAGATCCAAAAAGAGCTGCAATTTTAAAGTCTTCTAGTGCCACCACCTCACTGTCTCAGCTACAAGAGGATTTCATTGGAGGGTGTGCCTGTTCTTTTTATCTGATGTGTGGTTGAATAAGTAGCATAAAAATGTCCTGGGAAAAACATCAGTTTCCCAAAGTTAGAAACAGAAATGGTTCATAAAACCCCACAATTCTATCCTAATGCTGGATGGTACTTAACTTGCATAATCCTAGCCTGATTAATGTGAGAGAGCCTCATCATCTCTGACATACAATGACCAAGGTCACCTGCCTTTCAAATCAGGTGCAGGTTATTGTTATAAAATTTCATCAACCAAATCTGACTTTTTCCCCAGTTGGTCACCCTCTTGGAGCCAGTGTATAAATCCAACATTGCATATCTTGTGCATGTTTCGAAGTGTTTTGTTTTGTGTCATATATATATATATATATATATGTATAACATTGTTATCTAATGTAAAAAAGGAAAGATCTGCCTGTGAGCAAGGCAACCAAATAAGTGTTATACAAACTACAACATCAAATAAACCTTGAACAGTGGGAAAAAAATAATGCTTTCACTTGTACAATTTTTTACTCAAAATAGAATGGAATTTGATACAAATATTACATGTATAACCATATAAATGAATATAATGATTGAATATTAATATCACTTTTAAGAGATTTTTCTTTGGTTTGAGTATTTGTATTGTTCTATAAACTATAACACTTATCAATATTTTTTAATTCAATACAGTAAGAAATTCATGAATAAAAGGTGCATCTTTTGTGAGACACATAAGATATTAGTATTGAGATATAGAGATACAGTGATATGTATATTATAGAGTTTAATAGTCTCAGAAAACTCTTTTACAACTGTTTTAGAATATAGAATTGCCACAAATGGTAAAATCCAGACAGCCCAATGAACTGTTCTTAGCAATGTGATACCTGATTACTGATTTATAAATAATGGCTGTGGAGGATGATAGAAAACTGTTATTGTAGATTTTGAGGAATCTAGCAACTGACATTTTTTTTCCCTAATAAGGAATGGAGTAGCACAATATGCACAGAGGGCTTCCTTTACCTAAATAGTAATGTAATGTAGTCATAACATTTTGAGATAGTTATTTAACAGGAATTTGTAGGGAGAGATAAAATCAGGAATTCTGTACACATGTGTGCATGTATGCGTGCGTGTGCATGTGTGTGTGTGAGACCTTGTGTGCAGGTGTTGATGCAGTGGGAAGGCAATGGTTGGAGAGTACTCAGAGGAAAAGGAAGGAGAGAATATTTTAAAGATATTCTTCTAAGTTTGCTCACAATCTACATTGTCTTTGAAGCATCTTTCACTTAATATCTTGAACACACTTTTGTAGCTGTAAGAGACCAGCTAACAATTCCCTAATTCTTACACTGCTTGAAGTGCAAAGGAAATATTCTTGGTAGTCACCAATGTATCTGCACAAGTATCATGCACTAAACCGATGCTGAAAGATGACAAACACAGTTTAGACACCAGGATAAATACTCTTTGTAGATAGCATTTTCATTAGAAAAAGGGTTGGTTTCTCTTGATCTTCTTGAGGAATTTAATAAAAGAAGTATCTTTGGCACTTTGAAAGTATCATTGTTTTTATTGCTTTTTCTCTTTAAAATAAAAAAAAAAGAAAGAATACAGAACCTATAAAAATATAAGTGACACACAAGGTAACTAAAAAAAGTTACATTTTTCAGAAAAAAAAAAAAGAAGCAGAAACAAAAAAGAACCATGAAACAGTAGTAGGAGAAACTTAATTACATCCTGTGGAGATCCTTTACCACTCAATGCACTTCAATGCCAAAGTTTTTGCCCTTATAATCCAAATTGAGAAACAAAGTATTGAGAAGGAAATGTCTGTTTCCCCCATTTTTAGTTGTGAACTGCACTTAATGCTTCCTTTCATGTATATGTTGTAGAGAGAAAAAACATTAACATTTCAGACACACTACTTATACAGATAAATCACTTTAATAATAAGTACTCTCTACAGGATGTGATGAAAAGCATCTATCACTTTTCTCGTCTTCCTCAAAGTCAATCACTGCCTCAGTACCATTATTAGAAAATGATTTTTTTATTTTAATAGGGAGAGGTATTTCAAATATTTAATAAATATTTAAAATTTTTATAAACAGAGTAAAAGTAAAATAATGCCTGTCATAGAAATCATAAGGGATGTGAGAAGTAAATGTAATGGGGTGTCCTGAATGGGATCCAGGAACAGAAAAATATATTGGATAGCCTCATAAGGTAAATAAAAACAAGGGAACCTGAGATGAATAGTTAAACCAGGAGAAATCATATACATATGACTAAATACACACCGCTCTCCTTACTGTCTCTATTAATGGAATGCAAAATAAAATAATTTTGAGTTTTTGTAAGACACATAAGTAAAAATTTAAAAATATCTTTTTAATCTTGGCAATGTTTACAGGGCAAACTCCACTTCCATGAATTCCTATAAGATTATAAGCGGTTATAGTTATTGCAATTCAATTTGGGAGATTACATCAGAATTTGAAGATTATCTGTTCTTTGTCACTATAGTTTCTTTCGTAGAGATCTGGTCTAATAGAAATAGTCAAATATGTGCACAAAGATATAAGTGATATACTTTTCTACAGTATCTTTTGTGACAAATGGATACTTCCAACATTTATTAATAGTTATTTTACTTTTTTATCAACAATATGGAAAATATGGAATATCATATCAGTTCCATAAAGAGTGCAATTAATTTTCATATCTATATGAAACAATTTCTATAAGATATTTTTAAGAAGCTGATTTTAATTAAAAAAATTGTATTTACTTGGAAGCATTCAGAATGTCAACAAAACAGCTGCAACTTTTTTTTTTTTTGCAATTACAGAGTGGTATTCAGTTAACAGAACAACAATTATTTCATATAAGTTGCATCAGAGACAACTGAAGATGAAAAACTACCATCCCCATATATAATTAATTTGTGCTATGCACCAACAAGAACCTGCTTTAAATTTCCATGCCAATTTACAACCCCCATACTGTACCAGGCAAGGTTAGTGGCTATTGAAAATACTACCAGGACAGGACTATCTAAAGACACATTCCGTAGTGTGTTAACTATACAAAAAAAGACACTGTACAGTTTAAAAACAAATCTTACACAGCCTTACATTTCAATGTTTTTCTTCAAAAGGAGTGAGTTGTGTACAGGGGGGTTAAATGCTTTATAGACAAGGAAAAAATAAAACTGCGCTAGAACCAACTTATTCATCATAATCACCTTCTTCATCTTCATCCTCTTCGTCTTCCTCCTCCTCTTCATCCTCTTCATCTTCCTCTTCTTCCTCTTCCTTCTTTTTCTTGCTTTTTTCAGCCTTGACAGCTCCCTTTTTTGCTGCATCAGGTTTTCCTTTAGCCCGGTAGGCAGCGATGTCCTTTTCATACTTTTCCTTCAGCTTAGCAGCGTTCTTCTCGTAAGGCTGCTTGTCATCTGCTGCAGTATTATTCCACATTTCTCCCAGTTTCTTTGCGACATCACCAATGGAGAGGCCAGGATGTTCTCCTTTGAGTTTTGGACGATACTCAGAACAGAATAAGAAGGCCGAAGGAGGCCTCTTGGGCGCATTGGGATCCCTGAACTTCTTTTTTGTTTCTCCCTTAGGAGGAATACAAGTTTTCATTTCTCTCCGCCTTTGCCGTGTCTTCAAATTTTCCTTTCTCTTCAGCAGACATGGTCTTCCATCTCTGTGAGCACTTCTTAGAAAACTCTGAGAAGTTAACGGAAGCCTCTGGGGGCTTCTTCTTGTGCCCCTCTTGGTAAGTTTGCACAAAGACTGCATTTGCTGACATTTTGCCTCTCGGCTTCTTAGGACCTCCTTTGCCCATGTTTACTTGATTTCCTCAGCGAGGCACAGAGTCGCCCAGTACCCATCCAGCTCTCACTTGACCCTGCGCTGTCTCTATGGAGCTCAATGTACTGCCAAGAAGCTGATTTTAGAACCAACTGTAAAAGAGGGTTTTGTTTGTAAAACTACTGTAATGTGTATTTTCCTTTAAACACATATCAGTGTATATGCATACATACATTCACATAGAAAGAGAAAAAGAGTTAAAAATGTAAATACCAAATGTTTGTCTTTGGCTAACCCTGGTGGGATTTATGTTTGGAGAAGGAGAAAGGAGAAAGGTGTAAAATTTAATTCTTAGGCCACAGGTATCTCTGAATTACTTGAGCTGCATTATAACACTAACATTTTTCTATCCAAAGGATGAAAACAAGCTTATTTATATACCAAGGTACAAGTATGTATAATGTAATAATCCATTTGTGCATATAATTGTCTCTTTCTGAATATATATATACATATATATGATCCTGTCTTTCAGCATGTTGATATCAAATGATTTTAAAGAAGTGTTTGTGTTGTCATTTTTTTTGTTTTTCAGTTTAGAAATGAAAATACATGCACAGCATTTTTATGGAAATTTATTTCTAGTTGCCAAACTAAAAATAATGCATTTTTGAATATATACTTGATGATACCATATGATTAAAAGAATAGTTTAAAAAATCACTCATCTCAGTTATGTTCATTTGATAATTCTTTAAAAACATTTGTTTTGCTCTCTTCATCTTGGTCAGTGCTGAAGTAGATATTTTGTGGGGGGACATTGCACTGAACACCTGTTTATTTTTCATACTTAAGAAAGTGTATTCTCTGCCCATTTCTCTCTGCAAATATGTTACAAAAATATTGCATTTTTGCATTTGGGGTAATATTCTTTTTCATACTATATCCTTGACCCTTGTATATACAGAGAGAGAGAGAGAGAGAAGAGATGCTTGATGCTTGCTATTTCATTCAGTTTTATTTCATTTAAAGAGAAATTTGAGATGACTAAAGCTTAAATATCATTTTAAAATGTCTATTTTTTCCCATCAGCATTGCTTTGCCAAACTTTCTTATCTTTCATGGAACTCGAGTATGTGGATTCACAAGTCCTCTTAGCAGGACCCTTAAGAGAGCTGTTTGGAAACATGACAATGAGAAGCAAGCAGTTTATATTGTCAGCTTTACTGCAAAAAAAATTTAAAATTTCTTGCCTCAGAGAGGAGATCTTCCCTATTCACTATCAAACAAATCCTCCTCCCATTCTTTATCTAAAAGCTTTAAGGTCTAATGTGTCCTCTTAATGCCAGCTCTGTAAGAATACAGTTCTATGCTCCCTGCAATAAGCCATCCTTAAGGTTATTCGCAGCCAGCCACCAATCAAAGCACAAGGAATTCTGAGACATAAACTATGCAGTTACCAAATCACAGGTGTGCAGCATAGATAAAAATTCAGTCCCTGGGGTTTCTCTCTCTACCTCCTGGAGGATCAAGGTTTTTTTTTTTTTCCTCTTTTTTTCTTCCTTAATTTCAATTTTTTTTCTATATTCAGTGTAGCTATGAGTACCACTACATATTCAAAAATGGTTAGACTAATATGCTTTGTTACATTTTAAATATCAAAAGTAAAAGTGAAGATTCTGTTTCCATTTCTTTCTGGAGTTTCTTAATGAAAACATTATGAACAAGGTGAGTTGTTTCATCATGGACTTCTTCCTATTTGTAGATAAAGGGATGGATTAATAGAAAATTTGGAATTTACAATACTGCGTACTTAGAACCTCAGCACAACTGAAGGAGAAATAAGTGGAGCTAAAAATGCAAGACAAAATAAAAATCACCAATCTGAAAGGTGGAAGATAATTACCTCTCCACTTTGCATCTGGAATAGGCAGCCCAGAAAGACACAGATTATTTGTTTGAGAACTTAAAAAAAAAAAAAAACACCAGAGGAAAACATCCATCTATACCATGTACGTATAATACCACTTTGTGTGACTGCCAATTGCAAATAATATTTGCAGCCAACATTCTACTTTAAAACAATGGACAATCTCAACTAAATTTCGTGTTTTCTAAATGTTTTTACTAAGTCCTGTGTAATTTTTCACTGTTTTTATTTTAGTTCTCATAGTCACATTGGAGATACAGACTTGGTCGCAGTTCTTGCAGAATGTCTTAAACAGGGACATTGCACAGAGACCATAGGAAACACACACACAGAGGAATTCACGTGATGAAGTTGCAGGTGGCCCTGGTGCCACTCCTGCTGCTCCTCCCCATCTCTATCCGTTCTCCTGTTCCCTGTGTGATGGACATAGCAGAAATCCATCCAGTCCACTTAGTAAGACAAGGTCCTTCTGTGGAATGGTTTATTATCTTCTCATTCTTTTAAACAAGACCATTTCACAAAATTTCTTAAAATGCAACATTTGGTTGAAGATGCAAGTGCAAGTTTTTCCCCAACCTCTTTCATGTAGAAGAGAAGGGAAAATCTCTAAATTCAACATGTGCTCCCCAAAGACCTGAGGACTGTGTTGTCCTTTGTTCCTCTTTGCTTTCCTAAGGCAAGTCTCACTTTGAGTCAGGTCGGAATGTTACCTTCTCAAAGGGCTGGTGGCAGGAGGAATGCTGGCCCTATTTAAAATATGTCGATGTACGTCTGCTTGTCTCTACTCTTAGTCCTTATCTTGGGACCTTGAAACAAGTTGACTAATTCCATTTAATATTCTCTTAAATATTTTACGAGTGAAAACTGAAGATTAGATTTGGTAAAAATCTTTCAGTATCTTCTCCAAATGGTTTTTGAAGTAAATATTTTGATGCTAGTAGTTTATTTAGAAGTCCTCCTAGCAAACATAAGGGAGGGACAGGGTGCATCAGTGAGCAAGGCAAAAATAAACCTACCTGTGTTCATTAAGGTATAATCTACTACAGTGGAGATCGCAACCAATGGAAGTGTCTATGGATGTGATCACAGGTATTTCAGTATTGTCACATTGGGGGACAGACATAGGGGACCCAGTATATAGTCCTAACATCATTTGCCATTGTTCATTAAATGAAAGTTGCTCATTGGGTGCTAACATTTAGCTTCCCTTAGATTGCCTTTCCCTTTTGCTTAGCAAGAGACCCAGGCAGCAGAATGCTCAGGCTGAGAGACACAGGGCATAGGGAATTACATGTAAAAAGTTCTTTCATTTCAGTCAACATTTTCCTGCTACAGGTGAACTTGGAGGTTGAGAGTCCTTGTGTCACCTCAGCAGCTAAGTTAAAGCTAAACTTATGTGTCTCTGTTTCCTATGTCAAAATTCAGTGCTTCAAATCATGTTTATTTTAATTACAGGACAAAGTAGTAGGATCTCCTTGAACATTCAAGGCACAAAAATGTAGAAGTATTTCAATCTTTCAAGGCTACTTTTATTTGTGGTAAACTATCAGCTGTTTTCATTTGACTAATGTGCATCTATATGCAAAATCCACGGTGGGATGAATTAAAACATGTCTTCTATTAAAATGATCATGTACCTGTCAACAAGATGAGAAATTTAATAGGATGTCTTGTTTTCCTTAAACAATCTAGGCTAATAACAATTATTGCTAAATTATAAAAAATGCTAACATAGTTAAATTATAATAAATTCACAAATGGTACAATTAATTCTAAACAGTACCATGATAAATCTTAGTCTTTGGATACCGTATTTGACGGAGTACACCATACCATATGGTTTTGCTATATTTTCAAGTGAAGATGTTTTGTAAGCACCTTTGAAAATGTCCTTGAAAAGTGAGGGACCATATCCTATGGATAGTGTATTTTACAATAATTGCAAAATAGTGTTTGGGCTGAAAACTAGAGCAAAAGTTAATGACGTTTTATGTTACATATTTTCTAGAAGAAATGTTCCAGTTTCCTATAAGATCAAAATGATTTAGAAAAATAAGCAGAAGAAAATCATCAAGTTGTATACATTAACTGTCTGTAGTTTTTCATATGTCAGTCATATACAGTGAAATTTTTTGGTTGCTATTTTAAAGGAAGTGCTAGTAGTGAGAGAAATAAAAAAGAAGTAATACAGAAAATGCTGGAAAGAAATGAAGTGACTCATTTTGTGGGTATCTCCCTGGTCTAGAGTTCTCCCTGTCTGAGAAATGAAGACCCCTTACTAAGGAAACCCCTCTTTTACTGGGCTCTTCTGACAATCTGCAGCTTCCTTTGTAAGAACCAACTAAATTGAAGTAACTCATGTGTATATATTTGTGTTAATTATGTTACCCTATGGTGTTGGAGTTCTTAAGAGGCTGCTGGGAATCTATGTTGTTCAATGCCTTACAATTTCTGAGAAATGACTCAATAGGACTAAGAAGTTGTTAACCAATAAATGGGATCTTTAGGTACTAGAGAATGGTAGAAGACTCAAAGACTGGGAAATGGGGTGAGCACACAGATAAAACTAAAAGTAAATACTGTTTGAAGGTAGATGTGGAGAGGAAATATGATGACTTTGTTACAAGGAGCTAACCTGTACTTAAGATTTGTAAGTTGAAACATAGATGATAATTATTCTACTCAAATTCCAGAGGACAATAATTAAATAAGAGCATGGAACCTGCCTTCTTATAAAATAAATAATCAGAAGAAAATTTTGAATCACCCATCAAAGGAAAAGGTAATTTAAAAGAAAAGCACAATTGTTTGTGTATATAGCAAAGATAATGTACTATGGATATTCTTAAATAAATTGGGCAAAATTATTTCTTATTTTTATTAATTTATTGATTCAATACACACTAGTAAAACGAGTGAAAATTCTGCATTAAACAGATCCAGAAGTTGAGAAATCTGTAAGATATCTTTGAAACACTTTACAAGTTAATAGTGCTTTTATATCTATAATTTCTAATGTTTATAGTTTATATCATGATAAATCTTCATGTGCTAAAAAAATAATCATTTTGTTTACTCAAGTAAATTGACTTGAGTGTATGTACTATAAATGTAACAATTCCAATAAAGAGTAATTGACAGATGAATTGTAATGGAAATTGACTGTATAAAAATCATGTTTTTAAGGCTGATCTATATTTAACAATAATTCTCCAGGTTAAAATGGTATTTATTGCATGATTACTAGGTCACTTGGCATTTGGCTAGGGTAAGTACTGTAGATTTCTTTTTTTAAAGAGTGACTTGTGGTCTCTTCCCTCAAAGCATTTGAGTATGTGAGATAGATACTTAGGCAGATTATTTCATTCTACAAAATTTGAAGTATAATGATGGAAATTAGCACAAGATACAAAAATATCAAAGTTTATTGAGAAATATGCCAAAATAATATTATTATACTATTTACAGATGATAAAAATGAAGTTGTCATATTCTAACAGAGTCTCAAGGGTTAAAAAGAAAAAAAAAGCTAAACAGCAAAGACAGTACAGGCAACCTGCTGTCTGAGTACTAGTGCTGC
>RJWT010051093.1:0-10751 GCA_004365215.1 Cuniculus paca
AGACCTCTGCCATGTGCTCCCACCATGATGTTCTGTGTTGCCACACGCCCAAAGCGACACTGCCAAGCACCAGAGATGGAAACTCTTCAAAGAGTGAGCAAAATAAACCTTTCCTCCTTATTTGTGTTCAGTGATAGAAAGCCAACTAACACTCTTTCTTTAATGCAGATTATGCCTATTGATAATTACCATGTTAAAAACTAAAATCAAAAAGTTGCAAAACACTGATTTCATTCAAAAATAAGATCATTCCATGCTAATATAAATGCTATATTTATATGAACAATTACCTACCTTTAAAAAAAGACACTAAAAAGAATGACATTTAAAAAATCTGATGACTGACTAAAAGAAATCTATTGGACTCTCATGTGTGCTTTTGCTTTCATTGCATTTCAATCTGCTATTTCATTGAAGTATATAAAGAAAATATGGTCTTTCTTTGAAAAAAAGGAAAACTATTTTAATGCCTTTCTACATAATTGTGGATATTCTTCTCTGAGATGACACTGAAACTTGGCAAGTGGTAGTTTCTCATAGGCTAAATTGTGGAATCTAAAAATCTAAAATGAACTTTTATCTTCTGTTACATGATGAGTCAGTTTTACCTTGCACTTCGAGTGGATCATATACCCAAACATGATTTTATAGTACTATGTATTAACCATTTCTTCTAAACGTTGACTCATTTCATTATAAAAAACCATATTAGTTAATCTTATCACTGCTATTCTCAGATGTCTTTAAGTATTGGAAAACTCTCAAGCTCACAGTGTGCATGCAAGTTTTCCAAAATTTTAATATTCACTTGTAAGTGAAAGCTTTCTCACTGGAAACATACACTGTCAGTTGTTTTCCTTGATGTAAATAGCTTAATTCATTCATTTTATTTTCAAATGCCCAAATATGAATAACCACACTGCATGTCAGTTTCTTTCAAGTACAAATAATTTTACATTAATAAGTCCACTAGAACAGCTCACAAATCAATCCCACCAGAGCATTTACTTGAGACAGCCATTGTACTGTGACAGGCAGTGTAAATACTTTACAATGTTTTTTTCATTTTATCATTCAAAATATCAAACAAATATGTACTCCAGAATCAAGCTTTAATGAAATTAGATGTTACTGATTGATCAGGGAAATTCTTAAGGAAAGCTAGCATTTTATTTCTTTTGTATTTATTTATGTCTGCAACTGTCTGGCAGGGAGGGCTACTGACTTGATTCTTGCTCAGACTTCAGCAGTTTTATACACTATTGCTTTTGCACTACCAATGCATAGCTGACACACTGAAAAAAGGCAACCACTTCTGACTATTATCAGAAAATTATTTTGATCATATGACTCCCCTGAAAGTATGTCTGGAACTATCATAGTCCATGGACAAAACTTGGATCCCTGGCCTTGTAGTCTTTTGATTTCTCATGTTGTTTTGCTAAAAGTGGTAGTATATTTTAGCTTGGTGTTTGTCTTCCAAAGTAACTTCAGATTATTGGACATTAAGTGCTCTTTGAGGAAGGAAAGACATCCTTAATTACAACAGCTAAGAACTATGTGGTTTGATTAACTAGACCTTCAAATAATTTCAAGATTTGGATTATGTCAAAATCCTGGGATATACTTATTAGCCTAAGTCTTCCAATATCATGCCATTCTTGGATTATTGCTCAAGCTAAATAGAACACACACTGTGAGCAGTGACTTATGGTAGCACTCTTATGTTCTTTTTCCTTCAGGATAGGATTGATGCTTCTAGCTGTGATGGAGATCATGGAAACCACTGTTCAAATGTGGGGAGGAAATACTCTGACTTTCTTGTTTAATTCTGTGGAATGGGTCCCCCAGAAGGATTCAGCCTTTTCTCATTCTATCTTTCTCTCAATATTTTCCTCAGAATCAGTCTCATTATTCACTTTTGCTTCTACTGAAGATACATGTACTTAGAAAATACTCACCTTCCTATTTTACATTTTTTCAGACATAGTTAAAAATATTCCCTTTTGCCAGAATGGTTGCCTCAGCTCCTACAGATAATGACACGTGATGACAGAAGCACGGCTCAGTAAGAAACCGTTCCAACAGGTGTAGACACAGTTCATCTCAGCATGCGGCATTGCCCCTGCCCACTCTTCTAACTCTCACGGATCCCAGTTTAGGCTTCAGC
Organism: Cuniculus paca; assembly: GCA_004365215.1. Taxonomy (NCBI): domain Eukaryota; kingdom Metazoa; phylum Chordata; class Mammalia; order Rodentia; family Cuniculidae; genus Cuniculus; species Cuniculus paca. Next base: position 2,171 of record RJWT010051093.1, read on the forward strand.
TTTCTGATCTGCAGACACAAAAAGCCAGTTAGCTGCTGTGTTGCTAGCAGAAAGCTGTATCTGATACATACCTAAACGCTTACTGCTACCACTTTTAAAAAATCAAAAGACCAAAATATTACCCACAGCTACTTTACTGTCTTCCAGAAAGAAGGAACTCATGTGTCTCTTTTCTTGAGGAATGAGGATCAGTGCTTTGAGACATTATCAGCTTTGAATTCTGTTTCATTACATGGGGGCAGGTAGTTTCCATCATTATTGGAATTCAAACGGGATTTTAGTTCTTGTCATCATAAAATACCCATCAACTAAACAAAACAGTGAATAAACAAATTCACTGGAGCATTTCACACGTGTAAGATAATAAGTTGAGATAGGTTAAACTCTTATTTAAAACTTACATTTGAAGTTATGAATAATTTATTTCTTCCCTGTTTCTGGGAATCCTAATTTTATGAGTCAGTCATAGTTTGAAGACTGAAACATTTTGTCTGATATGATAGGTTCCAAAAGATGATATCTATTTAATTCATCAATATAGAGTACAAAAGAGACGTGGACTGTAACGAGGTAACAAAATTCTTTTTGATAGTTTTAATCAATCCATACCATACTCAAATCAAAGCAAGTAGACCTGGAAGCTATGGGTGAGACTTCTATTCCAGACACTTACAATGTGGGGTAGTCTTATATCCTGGAGTGAGCAGGAGATGGTATCTGGCTTCTGTGCCTTCTAGAAAGCCCCATCTCCTTACTTTAAAGCTTTAGTATTTTGAGAACCCTATTCTCACACCTTCTTTGATGGATATAAGAAAATTGAATTCCTGGACATTTTTAATGGGGAAATCCTTTCCAATTTTGGAGATCTTCATTGTCTATATAGGCTAGAATCACAGCTGTTCAGTGCCACTCTAAAGTCAAAGCAGCAAATGACTTTAGCAACATCATACAATTTGGTGACCAGATAACTGACACTTGTTTAATAAGGACCCTGACTTCATGTGTCCCTTTCAGGGCTAAATGCTGTTGTATTTGTAGGTATTTACAAGCATATTTGGGTGTATTAAACTTACTTGACAGTCTTTGCTCTTATTTAGAATTCCCCTTTCACTTTGCCAATGATTCTGCACTTAATTAACACATGGAGATTGAGTGTCCTTCAGTCACAATGCCAATTCCCATTTCAAGTGTGTGTTTGTATTTGAATTAGTTCAGAACATTTTTTTTAAAATCAGATTTCCAGGACTGAAAATAGATACTTTGATTTTGAAAGTTGAGGTAGGATCTAAATCTGTATTTTAAATTAAGTACCTTTGACGAGTCTGATTCAAGTAGTTCATGAACTGTAACTAGAGAAATGTTTCCTTAGTAAATAAATGATGCCCTTCATAGAAAGTCAGAAAATAAGGAGCCGTTTCTCCCTACTGGAGAGAGCTAATTAATTATATTGTGTGTTCTGGGCCAGGGATTCTCAAAATCCACAGAAAGCCCATTGGACAGTTCAGAATGGTCACAGGAGCATGGTCACTCTCAGGTGCACTCTGTCTTAGACGTTACTCTCCACTGTGGATCTGTGGCTCAGGTTTCATGCTCCTCCTTGTCCTGGAATCTGCTGCCTCTGCTGCTGCTCAGAGGAGATTTAGGACTGTGATGGCAAAACATAACCCAGTTCATTTGTTTTTCAGAGTGCTGGTGACCCTAGAAGAGACTTTTTCATAGTAATACTCACGAACTGACTGAGGATAGCAAAAAAGAATGGCAGTGATTTCAATTTACTGACTTTTTTCTTTGATCAAAAACCCTAGGATGTTTCTGGCAGTGCCAAAAACTGTTTGTTTTGCTAGACTGTTAGGGTAGGAAGATTTAGAATTGCAACTATTTATTTGAAATTTGAGATGAAAACTTAAAGAAGTGACTCTGATGAAGATTCTTGATACAGAACTCTATCCAAATATATTAAAAGATATCAAAGGGAAAGTGTTCTTTCTTGTGATTTTCCTTTCACTGCTAACTGAACACTTACAAAATTGATGATGATGTATTTTACCAGTTACCTGGAATGCTCCATACTACTGCAGAAAACAAAGTCACTTTACTATTTTTGAAGGTTTTTTACTTTGTGAGATGTGTCTGGGGAGCTTATTAAGTTCATTAGAAAACTAGAAGAAATTTAAGAGCACTTCCAAGAGTCCTTTTTCTTTCTTAAACTACTTTTCCATTTTTAGATATGACAATAAATAGATAAAAGGAGAGCTTAGCTAAATAAAAGTTGATATGTGCTTTTGAGGAGGAAGTGAGAAGGAAATGAGAATGTTTATTAATTTCCCTATAGCTGAGGTCATTCTTTCCTAGGACCCATAATCAATTCCGACACAGTAGAAGATTGCTAATAAAAATATTTGCTGACATACCCTTAGAATCAATCCTATATCAGTGAAAAGGGCATCATATTTTGATTGGTAACAGTTGATAACTGTTACTGTATTATTTTGGGCACAGCACACAGACATTTGCTTATTGAATTATCATAATATCCTATGACATTAACCCTAACAATACCCTACATTATTATAGTCAAAAAAATTAAGAATGAGTATCTCACTGGGACACACAGTTAGAGTTGATCCAGCCTGAGGAAGAAGAATTCCTGCCTTATTCCAGGGATGATAGATTTTGGTAGAGGCAGGGTTGGGTCCCTTGTATTCCAGTAATGAGTTCCAGAAAAGTTTCTCATTAAGATGGAATAGAGAAAGAGGGTTTGTAAGGATAAGACAAAAGAGAACCTTTTAATTTTATTTTTTCTATTGGTGTGTGAGGTTATATTTTTTTTCAGAATCAAAGAAGATGTATAAAAGTCATGATTTTCTATGACCACAAAGTGTTGTGTCTCTTTCCTGAGCACCTGGTTTGCTCTTATTCAACAAAAAGTTTCTATTTTTAACCTTTCCTGTTTTCTACTAATACCAAGAAATGAAGCATTGTTGGCTGAAAAAAATCAAAATGTCTCCTTTTGGTGATAAAATTAAGCCACAGTCTTGGTGATGTAGCTGAACCTTTGGGACCAAATTCTTGTGTGAAATTTCTGACAAAGCCTCAAACTGAGTTCTTGTTCTAGAACTTTCATCCTGAGAAAGAAAAGCTGGGGAATGTGCTCAGCTGGCAAGGACCTGCAAAAGTTTCTGGCAGTGAAAGAGGATACAGGTATCCACAGGGATGAGATAAGTAACACTTACCCTTCAGATTCACCTTATACTTGACCTGGAGGAGATGCTTTTCCCAGTTGGAGTTGAAATGAATACCTAGACATTTTGAAAGGCTTTCTTCCTTAAGATTGCTTCCGGAGAATCAAAACCTTGTTAGAATTATTCTGGGCACTGATTCAAAGTGTGAAAGGCTAAAATATTGCCAACATGGTAATTTACAAAATATAATAGCAGGGGAAAATAAATTATCCACAACTTATAGCAGTGTCTTGTGAGCAGAAAGCCTCTTGGAGCGCACAAAAATTATGCCTACAATATATCAGCAACATAAAACTCTGGATTATAAGAATCAGATTCAAGTTCTTGAAAAATTAGTGGAAATCCCATTTTGCCATCACTTTAGAAATTGAAAAGTAATAATAAATGTGCACAGCCAGCGCTGAGGCATGCTGGATGGAATTGCATATTCCATTTTGTTTGTTGCTTCGCACTTCATGTCCTCCAAGGGCTTTGCCCTTGTGCTTCTAGTTAAGTATGGAAACTTAGTGTCATTCCCACTTTGTCTACAAGGGAACAGAAGCACTGGAAAATGGGCTTCCTTCGAGGTCACCTCAGTGATCTGAGACAAAGCTGTAATAGAATTGGGAGCTATCAAATCTCTGTGCCCTGAACTGTGAAGCGCTGTGGCTCAGGCCACATTTTCAGAGACGGAGAAAGTCAAAGAATAAAGGCAGTTTTGTGTGCCAGAGATTCAGGCTTCTAGTGATCTTTTCATTGATATCACAGCTCTTATCAACCTTTTACTTTCTGAATCTACATAAAAGTTTCTCTTTGCTATGAAGCTTCTTGGTCATCACTGTTGGGAATATAATACTCCCTTGCTGTGTTCTCTATTATGGAACTGTCTGTAATGGCTTCACTTGAGAATATAACTTGGAATGATTAAGCAAGATGAGCCCCAAGTGAGTAATATGTGAAAAGGGCAATTGCACGAGACTTTAAAGTAGTATCTGGAGAACCAGAGGAAGAGTTAACAGAATGAAGGAAGCGAAGAAGGAAGAACAGATTGAGAGCAGAACAAAAGTGGGCAAACAGTATTTTCACAAGGAAGATTTCACTACTCATAAGAGATGGACTTCTTGGATTCTCTCATTATCTTTTCCCATGTCAAGTCATCAAATTCAACATTTATACTTTTCTCTTCTCTTTCCATAACTTCTGCCTTGTGCTAAATGAAAAATAACATGTGCTATCTGTATTTCATGTATCAAAGAGGCTTTGGCCAGAGAGATGAACAAGTGTTTTTGTTTTTTCCTTTCATTGAGCTTGCCACAGCAGCTTCCTGCATTCTCCTAACCTCAGTTCTACCTGGGTATATCACCATCACTTCTAGGTTAGTAACTTTAAACCAAATTCACATGATACCTGAAACTTTGGATAACCTTTCCTTATTCCTTTTTCTTATCTAAAGTCAACTGATTAAAGTTTAAATTCCTACATTTCTTTATGGTCGGAGACTTATTTGAATTTCTATGTGAAGCTACTGTTATCTTACTTTATAGTTTCTGCTTGCAATTACACTAATGTAAACAAGTAGTTACTATCTGCACATATCCCGAGTTTTCTGTAACCACTTCCGTAGTCATTCTTTTTTCTCTCAGAAATACTCACTTCCTCCAGTCGGCTCTTCATCTGTTGATCTCTTACTTGTTGTTTGAGGCTCATGTCTAATGATACCTCTTGCCTATCTTTCTATTTCTGGTTTTAATAAACATTACCTCGTATTATTGTTGTTCATATGACTCATCTTCCTTGCTTGATTACAAGGATATTAAAGTTGGAAACTATGGTCAGCTACATTTTCCCCCTTCCCGCCTTCTCTGCCCAAAACCTGCACAATTCTGCAATCATGTAAAGTGAATAATTCAATAATAAAGAAATTATTGACTGTATGACAGAATGAATGGCATAGTAGTCCCAGATAGTTAAATATAGGATAAGATTTCTGTACTTTAAAAAGTACAGAAAGTAAATTTAGAAGGGCTGTATAGCCCATATTCTTGAAACATAAACAATTATGTTTGTATATATTGTTACAGGAGTTAATGAGTTCTTTAGATCAAATGTACTACAAAATGCAACTGGAAGAGGTGATCATTCTAGACTGACAGGAATGACGTCTTAGAGAAACTGGTGCATGAGTCAAATGCATGCATAGAAATAAGAAAAGTATAGAGAAAACCATGATAATTTAGCCATAATTTTATGTATTACTTTTTATAATTAAATGTATAGATACTAGTTTAAGCAATAAAGGGTTGAGATTTGTAGCAAAGTATCTTTTTTCCTTGTTTTTCTTTGGTTTTCATATTTCCTGTAGCAGCTACCATTTGCCTGGCATACACGATACACTACATAAATGCATGATGAATGAAAATGCTGTTAGTGCCAGGCAGAATTACAAGCAAAGTAACAGAGATTGAAATTCACACGGGGTGTTTAGAAAACAGTGAGGAGAATATTTCCATTGACTTGCAAGATCCCTAATAAGGTACACAATTTGATAAAATTGGAAAAGAGGTTGCTAAATTATTAAATATGTTCAATGGTTTTCAAAGGTTGGTTTTTAAATAATAACCACAGATGGGCTTTGACATACAAGGTGACTTCCCAGGTTTGAGTTTTGAAGAATATTTCTTCTAACTGTGGTGCATGTGAGAACATGGATTGTAGCATACACCTGGTTGGTTACCGTAGTATCAGTACTCTTCTAGATTTTAGGAGGATCATTCAGAAACTGTTTGATCCCAAAAAAGTCAGGACTTAACATAAGCATGTAACCTAGTTGTAGTGAAGATGTTAGCTGAAAAGTTGGGAGTGGACTCCTGAAGTAGTGCTTCCTACCTATTCTACTTACTGCTGCATCCATGTTCATTCTGCAGCTGGGGGACCAAGGTCATTGTGAAGGTGCGACTCTTAAGCCACTGAATCACACAAATAACCTCCTACTATAATAATGATAAAATGTATATTTGTATATTATTAGTACGACTTTATGCTTCTCATTACAAAACTTTCATATCTATATATCTTACCCCACACACACTCCACACATTAATAAAGACTTAATTTCATCCAGGAGTGTACCCATCCTGGAGGAGGGAGAATAAAAATCACTGCCTTAAAGATCCTACAGTTTAAAGCCTTTGCTTCACAGGCAAAGACATGGGAGCCCAGCAAGGAGAGGTGAGTTGCTCACAGTAACTACAGCAACAGATTTCTGAGCAGAATATACATTTCCTCACTGCTCCATAAGGGCTCTTTCCCCTTTCTCCCGGGTATCCTGGGCTTGTGGACCTGTAAATCTATAGCAAATTGAACTTGGGAAATTCCTGCCCCATTGTCTTCTTCTGAGAGTGAAGAGGTTTTGTGAATTAGGCAAGTTATTTTTATTCTCTATATGTTCATTTCTTGACTTGCAAAATGTAAATTATTAAATGAGACTTAGCTTATAGGGCACTTCTAAAAGTGTAAGCAAATGTGCGTGGATTGCTGAGCACAGTGCTTGGCATAGACTAAGTATTCAATACAGGTTAGGTAGCTGTAATGTTCTTTCTGGGACTTCAGAACAATGGTCACAGTCAATAGATGTAGCGCTTACTCAGTCCTATTCAAGTCACCAGATACATTGTAGAGGAAATAAGGAAGTAATTAGAAGTAAAACATAGCATCACTTTCCAAACTTTTTTTTTTGAGTATCTGGAATCGAACTCAGGACCGTGTGCTTGCCCAGCAGGCACAGTGCTACTGAGCTATATCCCCAACCATCCAAACATATGATGTATTGACTATTGTTAATGGGAAGGTGGTGGGACATAGAGTCTGCAAAAATTCAGATGACAGATGAAAAGCAATAAGAAAAATCAAACAAAAAGACGTTTGAGAGAATAGTATTTTGTCAAGACAGATTAGGTCTGAATTATAATTTTTGATGGAATGTGATGAGAGTTTGGTCAAAAGTTGTTAGTAGATGAAGTGGAAAGAGCAGATTTGGGAAGTATGTTATGATGAAAACAAATGACTGCTCCTGGCAACATGAACTCTGAGTAAAATCTCAAGCTGGGTTTAATTGTCAGTTCTTCCAGTTTCTATGGAAGATCATGAACTTTGCATGCTGTGGTGAGAGAACCTTTGTGTCTCCATGTACCAAGAGGACATGACTGCATCCATGATTATAACTGAACTCAAGGGTGCTCTGGTGTCCTGTTAACGGAAGAAGCAGGCATGGATATTTCATAGCATTTAAGAGTGAATTAGATTACTTAATTTTAGAGGACCATTTGTGGAAAACTCTATGGTCAGTTAAATTTCCCAAATGATCTTCAAGATGAAGGTTAAGCAACGTAAGTGGAGTGTTAATGTTTCTATTGATTTTTAAATGAAGAACCAATAAACTGACCGCTTGGTGTATGCACTGTATTTGTTTCAGTGGGTCTTGATGATTTCTCTTTAATTGGCAATTATTATGGTCGAGATTGAGGGTGTCCCCCCAAATTCTCATGCACTCAGAGGCAAGACTTTTGCAATGTGACTGGATGATAGAGATGCTAAATTAGATGAATTTGTAGCTAAATGTGCTTTTTAGAGGTGGGCCCAGTCCTAAGAAGCTGGTCACTGAAGGCATCATGTGCAAAGTTGGTCTCTCTCCCCAGACCCCCTCATTTGCTCTCTGCTTCCTGACTGCTCTGATGTAAGCAGCCAGATCCTTCCATCATGCCTACCTGCCTTGGTGCCCGCTGACCAGAGACTATCACGTGGGGCCAAAGAACCTTTCATCCTTTAAATTGCAAGTGTTGGGTCTTCAGTGACGAGAAAGTGTCTAAGACAGTTATGTACAGTGTTGTGCCTTTTTCCTAATTGAGGTCTTCAAACGCAGCACTCACGCTGAATTTATTGCGTAATTTCCCTTAAAAGCCACTTCATGTGGGCATGATTGTGCATGCCTATAATCCCAGCAGACTGTGAGGCTGAGGCAAGGTGAACCCCAGCCTGGGAAACATGGTGACTTAGCAAAACCCTGTCTCAAAATAAAAAATAAAAGGTGCTGGTAATATAGCTCAGGGCTGAAGCCCAGTTTGAATCCACAGTACTTGGAAAAAATAAAACAAAACAACACAACAAAAAAGAAAACACTACTCTTGAGAGGAACTGGCCAGTTAATATTGCAGAGAGAGAGAGAGAGGGGCAGAAAGACAGAGAGACAGAGAGAAAGTGACAGAGAAGGATTCACTTAGAAAAAAGTGAGGGCTCACGCTTACATGTATATATTGCATCTCTGGTTCAATAGGCTTTTACACGGGACCCAAAGAATACATAGA
>RJWT010051094.1:0-10749 GCA_004365215.1 Cuniculus paca
GAAAGAAAGAAAGAAAGAAAGAAAGAAAGAAAGAAAGAAAGAGAAAGAAAGAAAGAAAGAAAGAAAGAAAGAAAGAAAGAAAGAAAGAAAGAAAGAAAGAGGAAGGTAGCACATGTACCCATTTCATTTGCATCTGTCACCCTTTTGGAAAGCCTCAAATTGATTCTTGCCCATCTGGTAGAAAATCGCTCTTTTTGATGCAGCAAATCCAAAATGGCAGCAGGCCACTGACTCAGCATTTTGCCTATGAAGGATGGAAGGTGCTTCCTGTAATTACGGTGGTCTCCAGTTACACTGGACTATGCTCTGAGAAACAGAGTAGCTAGTGGTCCTAGCTCCTGAAGGACCAGAAGAGATTTTAGAGAAATATTAAGATGGCCTGAAGTTCTCTTTAAGACACTAACGGTAGTGTCTCCTGTGGGAAATCAGAAGCCTTTCCTGAAGCAGTTTGCTAAAGATAGACCATGTGAGACTCACTCAGAGCCAGCACCCTGTGTACTACAGCTTGTCACAGGGCCCTTTCTGAAAGAGGGCTTTGCACCACAGACTTCCTCTCCTGCCTGCTAGTAAGTCCAAGGACAAAACCTGTGATGTTGGCTGCATTTCTGAACATCTGTCTAACCTATGCCTCCTCATATCTGCCTGGTCCCCCTGCATAGACAGGCACAAGCTATCCTCTTACAACCTGCTTCCTGCCCTGCCTGAGGCCTGACATGCTCCCCCTGTGGCCAGTTGAGTTATTACTTCATCTGCCTGTTTCTGTTTGTTGAACCATAATCCTTGTTCCCTTGCTCCAAGGGTGGGCACTCAGGGTCAGGGATACACTCTAGTTTAGGCTTTAGGCACACTGTCATCATGGACAAGGAACCAGGCCATATCTGCCAAGAGCCACATCGTGTTTGTCCAAGAATAGGAAATCCTGTAACCAATATAGGGAAATTAAGGATTCCTTTATGGGGACCCTCTCCTTTCCTTGTGTCTTCTTGGGGCTAGAAGAAAAACTGACATTGCCTGCAAACTCCAAAGACTACATTCATGCCTCCTCTCCTGAACATTCTGACAAGTACTCTATGTACCTGAGGAGCAGTTTTAACAAACAAATCAATTGCTTCAATCCCTGGGGCAGTGGTTATAACCTGGTGCAGAAGTGCATGACCCAGGCTTCAAATAACCCCAGGGGAACCTGCAGCATGTACCTCTAACAAGCCCTGGGCCTCACAGTGGGTGGTTCCAGTGTGTTCTATTGTCACTGAATCACAGATTTAACTAGGTCTTTAGCCCACATCTGTGTTATTTTAAAACTTTGATCCAACACACCCTCTGAGTTTCCTCCTCCCTTGTGCAAGATTTTAGGACATTCCAAGGGGAATCTTACAGGCATTAATGACGCCGCTGCCATCTTTCACCTCCTACACTAGGCTGTGGCTGCTGGGGCCATAGCTAACCCACAGATAGCCCCTGGATCACTATTGCCGCAACCGCTGCTAGCGGAAACTCACCCAGGATACTCCTCTCCCTTGAGAGTGTGCCGCCGTCGGGGCTACTGCCTTTAGTGCTGCAGTCCCAAGCGTTGCAGGTAGCTTTGCCTCCATGGGTCCATAAGCAGGAGACTCACTGTTTCTCTTTAGTGTTAGGCTCTGCTGGGAGATTCCCAGAGCAAAGGCTCAGCACCTGCAGTGATAAGGAGTCTGAGTGGCTCCTTCCCACTTACCTATTAACTGGAAGGGTAACAACAACAGAGTAATACAAATAATTGCTAATATTTATTGAAAGGTTACTATGCATTTTGTAAACATGTTGCATGCATTCGCTCATGCCTTCGCAAAGACCCCAAAGAGGCAGCTTAGTTTCTTGTTCTTTGAGGTGGGATAAAATACTCAACACACAAGTTAGTGGAGGAAATGTTTATTTCATGTCATCATTTGTAGAGGTTTCAGTTCATAATCAGCTGACTCCAAGGCAGGGCCAGAGACAGGGCTGAGGAGAAACAGTCCATGGCAAGGTAAGCAGGAAGCAACAAGCAGCAAACCTGACTCATTTCTCTCCCTTTATATTCCAGCCAGGTTATAAGCCTATTGATTGGTACCAGCTATACCCAGGATGGAGTTTCTACTATCCACACCCAGAACTACGCTAAACCGATTTATTTATCACACATCCTTAATCTCAGTATCCCACACCTTAATTCAGCGCCACACACCCATGATCCAGCCATCCCCCTTCCAAGCCCCATCTATGAGCTCACGAGGCTTTGAGGGGACACCTAGATACAAGTCATAATAGTGGCTTCTATTCCCAATACTCACATTTTATAGATGAGGAAACTAAGGCATTGAAATTGAAGAATAGCTGGAGGCTACAGAACTGGCAAAGCCAGGCCTGGAGCCCAGGCAGTCTGGTTGTGCAATATGGGTCCTTACTACAACACTCTCCTGCCTCACATGGGTGTGTGCTGGCTGGCAGAAACCACTGCACGCCTTTCTAGAACCATGTTCTCCAGAGAGGTATGACTAGAGGCTGGATCCCAGTGTTCATGTCTATCTTTTTTCTCCTTTCATTCTTTCTTAAGTGCCTCCAAGCACTCCCTTGCAATTTGACTCAGTTTCCCCTCCCCAACCTCCTCCTGACTCCAAGTGACAAGACAGGCCTGTATTCTGGAACTTCACGATGCACTGAACTGTCAGAGAAGCCTCTTGTTCCTTGGAACAGTTAGAAGAAGCCCAGAGGTGACGGAAGAAATGGTTTTCTACCTCCCCTAACCAGGCAGACCTGAATCTCCTCTCCATCCAAGCAGGGCCTCTCTCATAAAAATATGGATTATATTTGTTACTTTTCCTCAAAAGCAGAAGGCAAACTTGTAAAGTCCATTTTCAGATAAGGCTTTGCCAAAGTTAGCAATTTTTCTCCTTCTATGAGCAGGTTTTTTTGAGGAAAGAAGCTAAAAGAAATTCGGTACATTTAGGAGTCATGACTGGTCACAGCCACCCATTTGCCCACTTTTGTGCTACTCAGATATTCACATCAAGGATAAAAAGATCAAGGATCTGTAAAGGATTTGGCATCGTCATGGCCCAGTGCAGCTGGCTGCACAGAACTGGTCTAAAAAATGAAATGTCTCTTCTATTGTTTGCTCATTACTCACTTCAGATAGAGAATACAAGAGCAAATGACAGTCTTCTCTGAAAGTGATTTTACTTCTGTGCAGCCTCCCTGCGTAGCCTCTTCCCGCCTCTACAGTCATCCCTAGTGCTGTCTCAAATTGCTTTCACCCTCATACCATGTTGCATTCAAACACATTAAATGCAGCCCCTGTTACACAAGCCATTATTTATTCTCACATCAAAACACTGTAGGTCACCCACCACATGTTAAAAAGAGAAAACCCATCTACAAATAGGCCCTGTCCATTCAGCTCAATTGACATTTCCATTGTCTTTAACTGGGGTCTCTGCAAAACAGTGCATGCTAGGGAGGTTGTGGCAAGATCATCCATTGGCTGCTGCGTGGCTTTGCTTCTATAATTGAGCACAGTTCGGCCAATGCTGAGGGGTTTTCTGGGCGTGTTTTCCTCCTTTGTCAATGTTAATGCAATGCCAAATGATAAAGATGCCCTTTGGCATTCAACACTCTTAGCCTTTAATAATAAACACTTTCTGCATCTCAAATTGCTGCTATACATGAACAGGTTTTAGTCAACCCCTGAAGCGAACATGTACCTTCTCATTACAGGGCAGCAGTAGTGAGAAAGCAATTCACTAAGCCATAGGGTTGGCAATCACCCATATTTTCTGCTATGAGTAAATAACTTCAATTGATTTAATCATAAAAGAATAACAGGAAAACTACATTGATTTCCAAATCCTTAATGTGAACATCAGACTCTATTGACTAGGCTGCATACAAGGAGGTTGTAGCCATTTGTATGAACTCAAGGAACATCAATACTTGATCATTACTCCAACAAAAAAAATGACAATTTGGACCTATTTCAAAATGGATTGAAGTAATATTATGCAGGGTGATTGGGCAATCTAGACTGATATAAGTGATAATACGCTGCAGTGCTCATTAGGTTAAAAAGAACAAAATCCATAAATTCTGGTGAACAGATTTCTTGTTAATTGTAATAAGTCATTTACCTTCTATAGCAACAGTAATAACACACTAGACCTCTATTTCTATTAAAGTAACCAAATGGGGTTGTCGAAAATTCATCTAGTGCTCATGTAAATTTAGCTGCTAAGACCTGTGAATATAGAAAATCTCTTTGTAAATGGAAAAACAGTAGATCTTGCCTCAAACTGCATTTAAAGTAGCATTTGTTTCTCTGACATTGATTGGTCAGTTGGGGTTTAAAAACAGAGTCAAAACTCTTTAAAAGGAATATTTAATCTAAAAATGCAAAAAGAAATAAATGTGCTCTTTATTTTAATGCAGGAGAAAGGATGTTGGAATGAGGAATGAAGTATGTGAACATATTTGTGTTAGTAATGATCATCCGAACTAGCACACTTGTAAGAGAGGACAGAGGCAATACTATTCAAAGGCAGGGACAATAGAAATAATGTAGGACTCTTTCTGGACATCTAGGACCCACCATCACTGTGAAATTAGGCACTGGCTAACAACTCTGAGTCTAAATTGCTTTAATTCCAAGCTATTCCTCTCCTAGTTTGAGTTTGCTCTTTGCCTGTAAAATGAAAAAATCTGTAATCTCAAAACCTCTCCCAGCTCTAAAAGTCTAATTTTAACAGAAAGAAAAAAAAAGTGATTTTCAAGGGCTTGGGGAGAAGGTAAAGGAGAGGTATAGTTTACTGGATTCATAGTTCAAATTTTATAAGATAAAGAGAGTCCTGGAAATTAACAGTAATGATAGTTGCACAGAAAAGTGAATGTACTTGATACTACTGACCTTAAATTGGACCCAACAGTGCCATACTGAAAAGTAACTAAGATGATAAATTTTACTTTATGTGTATTTTACAAGTTGAAAAAATCTAACTCTAAACCAAGTGATTTAGAGTTATTTTAATGTCATATATGGGTTCTCTACCATTAAAAAAATGAAACCAAGCCCTTGATAATGTTAAAATATGCTAACTTTCAAACTCATATTGAGCATTTATCACATGCTCAAGATTCTTGGGGACTCACTGGTCACAAGTGAACGGTATTGTATTCTGTGTGTGCTCAATGTAAACTAGGTTCACTGGGACATAGAAGTCATATCTTAAAAGGGATATCTGTCCTCCAGTAGCTTATAATGCTTTTAGGATAATTAAATTAATACATGCAATAATCATTGGGTCAATTGACTCCAAAGTTTAGTTTAAAGGATACACTGGATTTTAGTTAGTTAGTTTGTTTATTTGTTTTTTGTTTGTTTGTTTGTTTGTTTTTTGAGGCAAGGTCACACTATGGAACCCAGGTTGGCCTAGAACTCATGATGATACTCCTGCCTCAGCCTCCCAAGTGCTGGGATGATAGGCATGCACCACCACACCCTGTTCCACTTGACTTTTGAAAAGGCCATAATCAATAAGGATTAGATTATTTGGAAGTAATGATGGAGTTTGTAGTTGTACAGGAAGTAAAATAGTTGAGGTGTTACATGATAACAAAAAGAAAAACTTAGGAATTGCTCTTCCTCTAAGCATGAGGTATTTACAACATGTGGTGTGGAAAATCATTTTAGACACCATGTTAAGGGACATTGAATTATTTATGGGAAAGCTTTTCTCCTTTATATTCTTTTAATTACATTAGTATCAAGACTTCTAATCTCTATCTCATCTCTCTATCAGCTGTAATTTTCTTTTGTACAAAAAGAAATAACAGATTTCACAAATAGAATCTTTGGTTGACAAAATTTAACTATAAATTAGTACTGTTGTGTTTCATTATACTAATTTTTTTCTATTGTACTAATTTTAAAGTTATCTTTTATTTCCATTAAGTGATAATGATTTTGTTTTCATGACTATGATATAACATTTACTTTAAAATGTATTTTCTCTTAAGGAAGAGAATGACTAACAATGCATAAAGTAAAAAGTGATACAATCAGCACACAGATCTGACAAAAACCCTGAAGGACAGACTCTGGGAGACTGAGTAGAAAGAGTCATTTGTAGGAAATGGATGCACCTTGAGACTGTAATGTTAAGTGAAATAAATCAGACACACAAGCTTAAATGTCTTATATGAGAAACCCAAATCAAAAATAAAGAGCAAATGAAAGATAGATAATAGGGAGATAGACCTTTTCCAGCCAGAAGGGGATCAAGAGATAAAGAAAGGTGAAAGGAGGGGAGGGAAAGGGATGAAAAAAGAATTAAGATGTGTTATGGACAAGGACCAACTCCACGCAAAGAATGCAAACATTATGGAGTGAAAGAGAGAGAGAGAGAACTGGTCCTCAGAGTAAAAGCAAGCTCTGAGTCCACTTCTCAGGCTTATTAACATTGGCCTTGAATAAAACACTTACTCTCACTGAGCCTCAGTTTCCTCGCCTGTAAGTTGAGAGGTTGGGTGAGATGAACTTCAAGGTCTCTATCCACTGGCATTTCTGTGATTAAAGGGTTATTGAGCTGACAGTGACAAGATGAAAGTGGCATTTAAAGAAGATTAGTGTGGCAGTGGGAGAAAAGTGAGACTGGAGAGGAGAAAGCTTGGGGTCAGGGAGGCCAGCAAGGAAGCTACCTCCGCCACCCAGGAAAGAGCTGGTAAGAGCCTTGCTGAGGAGGACTGCAGGGAGAAGGTAAAGAGTCGTGTGGCTGCTGCAAAGCATGATGTGACAGCACTTGACAATGAAATAGTAGAAAGAATTGTAAAAATGACTTGGGGATTTTGAACTTGGTGGAGTAAAAAAGTTATGCATTTGACAACATCCACATGTAGAAAAGAAGAGTTTGTTTGGTTTTGAAAATTATAAGTTTAGGCTGATTGCAAGATATTGGTGAAAGATTCTTGGGACAGAAGAACTATAGTACTGCTATTATATTAAATGTATGATGAGGAAATACAGATTTAAAGGTCTTCTGGATTCAAATGGCGAATAAGTTGCATGAGGGAATGAAAAACAAGAATAGAAGGAAGACGAACATTCAATTCTAGAGTAAGATGGTTATTAGTGATGGCCAAGGAAAGGAGCAAAAATAGAGTGCTCAAAATGTGAGAAAACAGAGTGGGCTTCTACAAACCAAGAAGGGGCTGGTTTTCAAAAGCTGGTGGCACAGAAGGGCAGATGACAATACAAGGAACATGAATCCTGAGACACAGGCAAATGCCTCACCCTCCTCATAATGTGCCTGGAGCAGGAAGCATTACAATTGTGGCATCTGATTAAGATGGACATGGAAAAAGGGAGGCAAAAATGTGAAAATTTGGCAGAAAAAGGAAAAAGAATATTAAGACATTGGCAACAGAAAAACGAGAGACTCAGGAAAAGTCACTAAATTACCCAGGCTGACTTCAAACTTGTGAGAAGCTTAGGTTACAAGCATGACCCACCACATGTGGCTAAGGAAAGTAGATTTTAAAAATATATGAGAAGTTGGGCATGGTGGTGCCCACCTGTAATCCCAGCACCTTGTGATTACAAATTCTAGCACAACCTGGGCAGTGGAACTACTTAGTTAGAATTTGTCTCAAAATTAAAAAAAAAAGAAACCTAAAAAAACTAATAAAATGGTGAAGGTTAGTAATGGGGGTTGAAAGATTTTAGGAAAAGAAATGTAAAAGGTTCTAGAAAGTACAATAAGCTAGATAGTGGACTCAAGTCAAAATTACAAACATGGCTCATTCGGAGGTCCTCACAACTTCAAAAAAGTTCTCATTTTTATTTCTTCTTCTATAACATATCAATTAGCTTTAGGTGTAAAAAGTATTTTTAAAAAAGTTTAACTTTGGTTAGCTTTCTGTCACTATAACAAAATGCCTGAGACAAACAATTGGCAAGAGAAAAAGTTTCTTTGACCTGACAGTTTTAGAGCTTCCAGTCTAGGCTTGATTAGTCCCTTTGCTTGGGCCTGTGGCTGGGATCCTGTAGTCCCCTTCAAGGGCACACCCCACTGACCTAGGGAGCCCCCACTAGGTCCCATCTCTTAGAGGGTCCTGATGCCAACCTCCTAACAGTGCCACTCTAGGGCCAAGCCACATATGCCTTTGGGAGCTACTCAAGATCCAAACTACAGCAGTGTTGAAGGTCAGAGTTTTCTGGGTAGATTTTTATTGTACATTTATTCCTCTAAGGTCTTCTAATCTCAACAAGTCTCTGGAGTTTTCCTTTATCAAATCCAGAACATCCTGACTTCTTTGTTTTAGAAACTTAGGTATAAAGTTGGGGTACTCACATAGTCAAACCATAGATTCACTTACCACCCAAGCAGGATTAGCAAACTCTGCTTAAGTATTTTACACGTGCTCACTGGTGATAGTGGTTGCCTTTTATAGTGTGTGTGGGCCTTTCCATAAGGCTACAAAATACTATGAACCAGGACCTCCACTTATGTCAGAAAAGAAATCAGGATGTCTGGAACAGGAGTTTTCACTAGCTATGGAAGGACCTCAGCATACAGGCCCAGACTATCATCCTATATAACACTGGGGGAATTCCTTGTACTAAAGCTGTGTAATTCATTTACTTGAACAAGAAATCTCAGCAGACACCAGGCTCAGATACTCAGAGACCTATACGAAGGTTTCATATCTGACACATGCTTTCCCTGAAAACAAAGAGAAAATGGAAGAGTGGATTAATTTTCTTTGCATCAATCAATGCTTTAATTTTAGACACGTGGTCTAAATTCAGTGTTAGGCATTATATCACAGTAAGAACAGACTCTTAGTATCATAAAATCCTGACTCTTATATTTGTTAGTGTTTAACCTTGGGCAGATTAACTCTCTATGGCCAAGTTCTTTCATCTGGAAGATGGTAAAATTCACTGGAGTTTTTTAGGGGTTGAGTAAGTTGATATGTAAAGGCTCAGAACAGGGTTAACACATAGTGAACTCCACATACCTATCTTGGCCACTTCTGATGTGATGGCAAGATGGATACAAACACACAGTGAAGTTAGAAGTAGATCAGAAATAAAACCACATTCTCCCTGGTGATTGATCTTAACACGGCTGCAGAGCCTGCATTGCTGACTTTGCCTTCTTTCTACTCATGTGGCATTTAGTGTCATTTATTCACCCTTTGCTCCCATAGAAATAATTCTATGCTAAGTAGAATTTTTAACAATTTTGTACATGTGTGCAATCAAAGATAAAAGTGGATTAGTGTTTTCAAATTTCTGACATATTAA
This sequence comes from Cuniculus paca, assembly GCA_004365215.1. NCBI lineage: Eukaryota > Metazoa > Chordata > Mammalia > Rodentia > Cuniculidae > Cuniculus > Cuniculus paca. The sequence goes on from RJWT010051094.1 coordinate 9,314, forward strand.
TTTTGAGGATTGATGAACAAGATCTCTCAATAATTGCCGAGAATTCTACAAAGCATGTGTTATTCTAAAATACTCCACCATTGATTATACTCTTTACTCATTATTACAGATATTGCTATGGTTTAGATATGGCCTGTCTCCCCCAAAACTCATGCTGAAATTAGATTTTGAGTGCAACAATATTGAGAGGTGGTAAGACCCATAAGAGGCGAGTAGGTCATGGGACCACCACCCTCATAAATGGATTAAAGTAGCTTTTGTGGAACTGGGTTAATTCTCTGAAGCCAAATTAGTTCTGTCTTCTGTAAATACCAGCTGGCCCTTCTGCCTTTCCTGCCATACAATGAGGCAGCACAAGGCTTACAGGATGCAGCCACCCAATCTTGAACTTTCAGCCTCCAGAACCACTGTCTAAATAAACTTCTTTCCTTTATAAATTAAGGCAGTCTCAGATATTCCATTATAGCAATAGAAAATGGACTATGATATCTCTTAACAGTTATTTAATAAATAAGACATGTTAAGTATATAAATACAATCAAGTTTGCAATTATCAAAATATAAAAACTTTGTAAGTAAGATTTACCATGAACTGTATCTTAGGACAAATATTCAAACACTGGAACACATTAGGACCATTAGTAGAAAGGGTGTGTATTATGTAACATTTAGATTTCCTGGCATAGTTGACAGCACTCCCCATGATCATATAATGCAATTGTCAATGTAAGGTCTTAGTTTGCTTTTGAACCTGTTGTTTTTGGATGTGCTATTTCATAGAAATTGTATAAAGTATGTTGATAAATGTATTAATATTTATCACACAGGATCACAATCACCAACCTACAACTGGTAGGAGTAAAACTGACTGACTAGCTCAAAATGATTTTTCTATGATTTTCTTGTTCTAGTTTCCAGCAATGTCTATTTTGACCTTCTCTTCCCTCTGCCAGTGTTTTCTGTTTGGCTTTTCACTTTAAGCCAGTGCATTTTCTTCAACCCAGGTATGTTGATCATCATTTTGTTAAAGAAAGGGCCATAGTATACTCTCCTAACTCCACACTTGATTGTTCTCAAGAGTCAATATTTGGGAAAATGAATCCAGAAATTTCGACATGGAAACTCTAGAGTGAGTTTAGTTGAAAGGACAAAGAAACAAACAGCTTTAGGAGTACGGAACTCACAGAGGGTGACTTAGCAGAAAATTAGCCAGAAAGAAACTGACTTTCTGGAACATTTTTTCAGAATTGAGAGAACACAGCAATGTATGGACATGATCAAAATTTTGTATTATTTCATAAGTGACAGCTTCATTTTCCATTCTTTTATTAAAGATGGTTCCTTAATTGTATAACTTTCAGCCCCATAATATTGGGGTCCATTTCTGGAGCCATGGGGGTGGGCAGCACTATCAATACCAATACCAAAAAGATTAA
>RJWT010051095.1:0-10743 GCA_004365215.1 Cuniculus paca
GCTTGGGCCACTGAGCTAAATCCCCAGCCCTTGTTATTTATAATTTTAAAGTTATTTCTAATTTTTTGAGTTTGAGAAAAACAAATAATGATGAGTGTCCTTGTATATATATTTTAAATCTCACTTTACCCTATATTAGCATCTTAAAATTGGAAGCATATATTCTGAAATCGCTTTCACCAAAGACTATATCTATTTATCAGATATTATGTGAGAATACTTGTGTTTCTAAATCTTAACAGCATAGGCTATTATCTTTTAAATATTTTTCTTATCAATTTTTATCTTGTTCTTGTTTCCATTTGTATTGCTTGATTACTTGAGAAGGTACAAATTTCACCTGAATTTACTAATCATTTATATGTAATTCTGGTGGCTGTTTGTTTATCCACTTATCAATCTAGTGTCTTAATTTTTTGTATCATCTTTCACTCTATTAAATATATCATCAACTCCTTACGATTTTGTTACAAATGTATTTTTTTCCTTGAGCAATTCAGTGTTCTGAGTCATAATCATAGAACAATGGGCTCCTGGAAACAGAAGTGACAGCCATGTGGAGGGTGAGGACAAGCTGACATTTAGAAATATTCTGGTCAAGAGTTCCAGTTGGTGCTTGTTGAGGATGCTGATATGAATGAAGCCCAGCTCAGTCATGAGGGTTAACTGGTAACTCATGAGCAGATGACCAAGGCCAGGGGAGCACTGGGAGAAGACAAAGCTAGGACTTATTGGAAGCTGGAAAAGAAGATGGTGAAATGAATGTAATGGGAATTGTTAGAGAAAGTGACTGATAACTCAGTTTATAGAGAAGGACTGTCCTCAGATTTTGGGAAAGCTTATTTGAAAAAAAAAATCAGATAACAGATGGATGCAATTCCATTCCCTAAACTAAAGGAAGCTATTCGGAAACATAATTTTGACAAATGCATGTAAGAGGATCCCAAAGATTTGAACTTGGAGGAAGTAGCCAAAACATTTTGGTTTTCAATGTATGGGATGCAGTACATATGGGGAAATATATTTGGATATGGACTTTATTCTTGAAGAGCCAATAAATTCTTACATATTAAATAGGAATTTATATTCTCATCCATATAGCTCATGTATATCATATCACCTGTGTATAACAAATATATAAGTTGGGACGTAATTGAGGGAAGGTCCCATCTTCTATCTCAGGGTTTTATTTGTTTTGGAAGAGATTGTTGAGAAGAGGGCCTCTGATCACATTTGGAGCGTGACAGAATTAAATAGGATAGGAAAGGGATTTTGTTAAGAGTTGCTGTAGACTACATAGAGTTCCTTTAATGTTCTAAGAAATATAAGTAATGGTATCCCCTCTTATTTTCTATTGTCTATTGAATTACACCTTTTGGTAAACAGTCCCAAGATTGTTTCTGACTTGTATAAGTTGCATCTTGTTCAAGACTAACCTTTTTTAAAAGGAAAGAAAAGCAAATTCCAAATGTTTTCATTGTATATAATAAATAGAATCATAAAGAAAAATCACTACTTTAAAAAGCATAGATATTAATCTGAATTTGATCTTCAACTTTGGTATACAGAAAAGTAAGATATGATAGTATACATCTTCGTATTCTCAAATGCCTTGGTGTGTTTGTGTCTCATTGCATTCCATAAAAGGTTTGAGCTTTTCTGGCTTTGCCCTGCTGCCTCTTTTCCTGGGAACAATTCCCTTTCTTCTCTTCCCCATCTGGTGAGCTTCTGTGCAAACTCCAAGAGTCAACTTGATTATCATCTGCTCTTCCCCAGCTCACCCAGGTGAAATGAACTCTGCCCTACCTAATGATTGTATGGTCATCACATTTGAATTGCCACTAGTTTCCACTAGATTATACATTCCATGAGGTCTCATTTATCCCTCTATTCCCGGCATGTGTCCCTGAGCTTGCCAAGGAGACACATGGGACCAGAGCATGAAGCCCAGACAGTCCTCTGTGTGCAGGGACCTTTAGTTTCCCCCCCGGGTGTTCCCACACGGGAGGGATTCAGGGTAACACTTCCGGCCTAGCACTTCCGCTAGCTTAGGCGTTGGGGCGGAGGAGCAATGGCTCTTTGGATAAGCGTGGGTTCCTTGGTCAGCATGTCTTCAGCGTGAACATAGTCACCTTGACTGGGTGGACAAGGTTAATTCCTGGGCGAAGCATGAGGGAATTAACCGTACCCTGCATCCGAGCCAACTGTTATCTGCAGTAAGTCTGTCACTCTCCGGCTGGCTGGCTCCCGACTCTCTCTCAATTGGTTCCTGACTCGGGGATGGAAGAGATGCATTATCTATTGCTCCCCTGCCAAGCCCCCAACATCTGATATTTGCACAGTGTTTTCAGTTTACAAAGCACTTCCACATCCATTATTTCAAGGGCAGTAAATAAGGTAACATAGTGCTGTGGGAGTTTTGGAGCCAGTGATTAATTTCTGTTGGGGAAACCACCGAGTACTCTTGCCTGTGCTTGGCCCTGTTCAGCACAGCTTCAGCTGGACAGTCCCTGGATTCTGCCCCCTGTAAGTCCTCATAAAAGGAGCAGAACCAAAAGAAGGCATTGACCAGTGTTTAGCATTTACCTCATTGGCCATCCTGTGTGCTTTTCTGACCTACAGGGCATCAAGTGCGTCTTCTCTGATTTCTGCAGTCTGTTGGTTAGGCACTGGTATTCCTAATTCTTAGGTCCTGGCTTTGTTGGCGTGTTTGAACATACTACTATGACTCGGGGGTCCTCTGTGGGTCAGGACTCCGTAGCCACTTCCTGTGCTTCTGCTCTTTGACCACTGCTGCTTCCTTGGGTCTTGCCACCACTAAATCAGCTGGCACAGATGACAGCTTTGAGCTTTCATAACGTATGATTATTGGACTTCTTGACTTTAGAGGTGACTGGTCTCTTTGCTCAGGCCAAGCAAAGGCTTCATGACATCAGAGATACTGTCACACCAGAGGCACAAACAGGGTATCTTTATAGTCAACATCAATTTCCTAGATGTGGGTCCACCAAGAGACATTTCATTAATATAAATGTGCTAAAAGGCATTTTAGAACAAACAGCTTCCATAAAAGTGCCAAATTCTAATTGACATTGTTTTTCAAAGTGTTAGAATATACATTGAATTTCAAGGCAAAAGGAAAAAAAATTAGAATTGGAAGAAAGTGAATTGACAAGCAGAAATGAAATGAGTCAATCTAATTTCAAAGCTTGTCCTGAACCAAGGGTAAAATAACAAACTAGGTTTGTGAAAAAAGAAAATCTAATATTTATAAGGGGTTCAACATCTAAAGGATGATAAATTGCACTTGAGAGGAAATGCTACATTAGATAAATTTTATCTTGACATTGAGCCCTTTAAAATGCCTGTAGAGCTTGTCTTGTACATCTGTTGTAGCCCACATACCAGTCTGTCCCTGGTAGTAACTGAAGGGTTATTTTGCTAAGAAAAATCTGTTTGACTTAGAAGCTGGAAGAAAGGAAAGGGAAGCTCAGAGATTGGAATTTAAATGAGTAATAAAAAATTTCAAATGCCATCATGGCAGGGAGAATATGAAGTCAAGTCTATAATAATTGATGCTTCTTGCATTCATCTATTCTGTATGATCTCCAAACATACTCTCAGCCTAGTTTAACATCATTTAAGTGTGTTTGGAATCACAATAGGAAATCGAGTCAGTGAAGTGCATTGTTGGGTGAAATCACCTGTGGAGAAGGGATTGGGTGATCCTGATTTGCTGTGGGCCCTAAGTACCTGATAACACATGCTGATGAGGTGGGAGGGACAGCGTTCCAGGTTGAGAGTGTATGGCTCTGGGCAGGTAGGGGGAGTGTAATGGTTAATTTTATATGTGTCAACATTACTGGCCCTAGGGTTGCCCAGGTGCTGGTAACGCATTATTGCCAGATAGCTGGTAACACATTATTTCTGGGGTTTCTGTGGAGTTTTTTTTCAAGATATTATCCATAATCATGTTTCTGAAGGAAATTATCATTTGGTAGGTTAAACAGAGGTGATCAACTCTCAGGAGCATGAGTGGGCATCCGCCAGACTTTCTCTTCTGGAGCCCGGGTGTCCAACTTCTCTTGTCTCAGATATCTCCTGCCCCTGGTTCTCTGGAGATGAGACTTACCCCATCAACTTCCCTGGTTCCCAGCTTGAAGGTTTGAGTCTGAATTGTATTATGGGCTTTCTTGGGCTTCTGGTTTACACATAGCAGATTGTGGGACTTCTTGGCCTCCATAACCCTGGGAGCCAATCTTTCTAGTAAGTTTTTCTCTGTATAGAGCATATCTTGTTGGTTCTGTCTCTCTGAAGAAGCTTCACTCAGACAGGAGGGGACTAAGTTCAATCACAGGTGGGACATATGTGTGCATGTGCACATGAGTACATGTATGTGTGTCTATGTGTGTGCACATGTGCACGTGGGATGAAGCTAGGGGACTGATGGGTGAGGCGAACGCATACAGTCAGTTGAGGTTCTGGCCACGAGTTTCTGCAGCAGGTCCTCCTCTCCTGGCACCATGATTCAGCGTCGTTAGTTGGTGATTCAGCTCTTTCATTGAAGTCCCCGAAGGACGTTTGTTAGTCAATGCATTTAACGACAGGTAATCCTAGCAATGATTTTATGATAATCCAGGAGAAAGGCAGACGTTGGCCAACTGTTGGTTAATGTCAGATGTAATGTGTTTTATATAAATGCATTTTTATTTTACCTATAAATAATGAGGTGATTTTGGTATTTTGATACCAAATAAATATTTACTGATGAGTGTTTGATTTGGCACTGTAAATATTGAGTAGTCCTGGATACAAGTCCAGTTTTTGTCACTTACCATAGGAGCTTTGAGTTCTTTGAGCCCAGTTTCATGATTTGGGAAAAGAGAATTAAATCCACTTTGATGGTTTGTTTTGAAGATTAAATAAGAAAATTTGTAAAGGACCCAGAAGACATTAGATACTTATTAAGTTTCCTCCTTTCTTCCTATGTTCTGGATAAATTTTACTTTCTTCTCTCAGTACTGGGGTTGAGTCCAGGACTTTTGCACTGAGCTATATCCCCTACCCTTTTAACATTTTTAAATTTTGTAATAGGTCTTGCTAAGTTGCCCAGGTTGGGCTTGAGCTTGTGATCCTCCTGCCTCAGCCTCCAGATTTACTATTTTTTTAAAAAAAGAAAATGTGTTATTCTAGATTTTTATTTTAGAAAGTAATTGATTTTTATACCTTAAATATTTGACCAAGGCACATATTCTCAAGTCTTAAAAATGAAAGCAAATATCACATAATTTTTTTTGAAATTTTATTGGAAAAATTTGTAAAGAAGTGAGGAATAGTAAAAAGAGAATCTGAGTATATTTCATCTAGAATTACCTGTAGTTAACATGGTACCTCATTGGCTTTCTCTCTCCTTCTCCCTCTCTCCCTCCCTTCCTTCTTTCTCCTATAAATATATGTGTATGTATAATTTTTATCTGAACCAATTAAGAGTGAATGACATACAGTCTATCCCTTATCCTTTACTATTTCATAATATTTTAATAATATAAGTTCTTCTCTTGCTTTAACATAATAGTCATCAAATTCAGCTAATTAAACATTGATGTAACATTTTTGTATGATCTACCATTCTTATTACAGTTTTGTCAGTCAGCAGAATAATGTCCTTCACAAAACATTTCTTTTTCTGTAAGTACAGGATCCAGTGTAAGACTGGGTATTACACTCAGTTGCCATGCATCCTTCAATCTGGATTAATAGACACTATAGTTTACCATTTTAAAGAAGTATAGATAAGTTATATATCTATACATGGTTAGTTATGTATTTAAAATTCACTTAAGAAGGCAATAGAATAACCAACTACTATTTGTCTGGATGTTCTGATTGCAAGTGAGAGGTTAAAATGGATCTCTGAAAATTAGAATTTCTTTTAAAAAAATAAGTTATTTTTCCAGGTCCCACATGCTGGGAGTAGGACCCCTACCCGAATCGTCTAGTGGGCCAGCCTGTCTAAATTTGCACACATATATTTCCTGGCTTTTGTTGTTCTCATTCTATAAATTGGTACTTTTGTGCTCTCCAGGGGGGAGGTCATTTTTCCAGTTTAATGGCCTTTCCTTGCACTGTTGATGTCGAGTGGTCAAACGAATCCAGGCCCCACATTTCAGGCCTCTGACTGAGCTCACCAGCAACGTGATGGCTTGGAACCGTCCATCGCAAGAATTGTAGATGCATCTGCCTAGATTTCTGGTCCCGTGTAGTATACCCTGCGATGGCTAATTTTTCTTGCCTGGCCATAGGATGCCCAGCTATCTGGTTAAACATCACTTCTGTGTGTGTCTGTGAAAGTGGTTCCAGGAGAGATCTATCATTTGCTTTGGTGGCCTCAGTAAAACTGACGACCCTCCCAGTGAGAGTGGCCTCATCCATGCTGCTGAAGGCTTGAATAGGTCAGAAAGACTGACAAAGCAAATCTCCCTCTGCGCTTGACCGCTTGAGATGAAACACCCATCTGTCCCTACCTTTGGCACTCGTACTTCTTAGGCTTTCAGACTTGAAGTAGAACCTACATCCTTAGCTCCCTGGCTCTCAGGCCTCCAAATTGCATCACCAGCTCCTGGATGTCCAGCTCGCAGTTGGTAGATTGCAGACTTTTCAGCCTCCATAACTGTGTGAGCGCAAACCTTATAATAATTCTCTTTCTCTGCGACAGATATTTATACCCAGACATGTATCTATATTTATCTCTATGTATCCTGTTCTAACTCTCTGGAGGACCCTGACTAACACATTCTCTCACTTGAATTATCTCTACTGCTTCTCTCATGGAGATAGCAATTTGCAGGAAAAAAAAATAAGCTTGGTGCAGGCAGCTGGGGGTGTGAATTGTAGTTCTACTGCTTGTTGGCTGCAGGGCCTTTAGCAAGTTTGCTTTTTTGCAATGCTGGGATGGAACCCAGGCCCATGGTTGGCAAATGTTTACCCTTGAGCTACACCCCCAGCCTCACATGTTTCTTAACTTCTAACTCTTACAGATAAAGTTGTAACCACTCGATAAATAACCGCAGAAAGGACCAATACATCCACCTCATAGGCTTGTTGGGAGGACCTTGCATAGAGATCTGCATCAATGAGTGCACGCAGGTGTTTGGCAGGTTCTCCAAACCATCCTTCTTCCTTTGCCTTCCTTCTTGCCAGAATCAGGTTGTTAGAGTCCTTGAACAACGCAATGCTGCTTTCATTCCCGCCTCCTCAGCTTTGCTCCTGGAGGCTCTACTTCCACCTCATCCTTGCCTTTTCTCACTGCATGGATACTTAAGATTTGGCTCTAGATTTTCATATCCTTCATGAAACCCTCATTGATCTCACTACTCTCTGTACCTTCTAAATTGCTACACTATTGCGGATTCATCAAAGGTTTAGTACATGCTGAATGAACGAAATCCCAGAACACTCAAATTTATGGGTCCGATAAGGCCATCGATGTAGGATACTTCTCCTGTAAAGAAGGGAAGAGCGTTCACAGTTACTGGGTCCTACTCAGTACCCTGTGTTTTCCTTATGTTGCTATGTTAACCCCTAGAACAACCCCACAGGTGAGTCTTCTTAGATCTGTTTTGTAGATGGGAAACTCATCATAAAAGGCAGAGAAATGGTAGAGCTGGAATCTGAACTCAGGATTAGTTCCACATTTCCTTCCTTTTAGATTAGATTGCTACCCGAGTCGAAATTTATGTTTAAAAATACTTTCGCTCATGCATGAAGGTACACATTAGGGTTTTAGGAAAATTTGAATGGTAGCAGTCTGGGTGCGTGCAATCTCTTGCTCAACACGTACATACATTTGCCCTCCTGCGCCAACGTAGTGTCAACGGGCCAGTGACTGACTCAGTGTGACTCAAAATGGCAGTTTTATGTGCTTTGAAAGGAAAACTGGTTGACTAATAGCTAGCTCAAAAACCTTTTACAACAAAGGGCTCAATAATTTCCCATTTTTAAAGTGTCAGTTGCAGTTATCAGTTAACAACCGGCAATGGCTGCTCAGCAAATAGGCATTTATGATGAGTGTTTCAGTGCGAGAAGTTGGACAAAATGACCTCTCAGGGCCTTCCCAGTGGATTTAATCAGTCTAATCAAACCTTTGCACAGAGTCTGAGCCTGGAGAAGAGCACTTATCTCCCGTTTGAACAGTTTTACCACTTTTCTGGGCACACACACTTTCTCTCCCTGACTGATAGGTTCCCTAAGGTCAGAAATTGTTTAGTGTTTGTTATTAGTCTCCTGCAGCTCTGGGCACACAGTTGAGCACATAGTAGGTACTCAGCAAATACTAACTGATTGATCAATTTGAGATCTCTTAACTCTAGGTGTTTATAATGCGAGAACACTTAAAGTCGGATCAGATCACAAAGAACTGTAAATAATGACCCTTAAGCATCATTATAAAAGGGATTGTGGAGAGCGGAAAGGAGAAAGGAAAGAAGGAAAAGGATTATATATATATATGTCACTATATACAAGATAGATACCTATACTACTAATCTCTGTTAGTTCATCAGAAAGAACAGTTAGTCTTTTCATTGTCTGATTGTTTGATCATTTTTCTCATGCCTAAATCTTGTAATCTGAACAACTATTTTCAAGATAACAATATGCAATATATTAACTAGTGTTAATTTCCTATTTTTTTGAAATTCTGTACTGTTTTTATCAGTTTTGTTTTTAAAATAGAAAAGGATTTCCTACCAAAAATAAATAAACTAATAAATAAATAAATTAGTTAATTAAAAAGGGATTGTATGGACTCCTCTGTGAAGCTCCATAGGTGATACTTACTGCTGGCTTTTGTCACTGTGGTTATTAAGGATGGACCTACATAACTGAATAGGTCTCCTTTCTCAGCCCTGATTCTAGTCTGGTCTTAAACCTGAAAAATGTATGACAGAGGAATGCTCCTGTCCCCAGTGGAGTTTCGTGGGTTCAAAGCCCTGATCAACATTAGCATGTTCTAAACATGTGTGACCCAGCATCACAATTCTAATATTGGGGCTATGGGAGAGAAACAAGGAAAGAGAGCAGAGTGAAACAAATCACAGAATTGTGCTCCAGCAATATCAGTTGAAATGAACAGCATCAAAAATTAAAAATAAAACTATTAAAAATATTAGCAGCACTAAAGCGAGAAAAAGGATAACACCCAATACCTCAAGTGTTAAAGCACTGCTGCTAAGGAAAAGGATTCTGGCATATTACCTAATCCTGGTCCTGTACACATCCTCCTGAAGGTGGTGCTATAAATTGAAATATGCCCAGATCTGGAGACAATTGAATTGAGGGGATGCCTTTATCTTTTCCTCGTATTACTGAGATAAGGGAAAGTAAGATGGGAAGAAGTGAGCATTTAGGGCTAACTCTTGGAAGTGAAGCCTCAAAGTCTCTTTCACATCTCTAATTAGACAGAGGAAGAATTGCACTCAGGGTTACCTTGCAAAGCCTCTATTCAGAATCAGCGGAGCCCTGCCTGTCCACATCTCTCACCTTCAGTCACTAAACATGTAGGTAGCAGAAAGTAGAAATATATGCCAGAGAGATACTGGAAAAGGACTCAGAAGTGTTCTGTAGAGAAAGCAGATTTGCAGAGGTCTGTGTTAAGCATGAAAAAGATAAGAAATGGCACTCACGCCATCTAAACATGAGTGAAAAAGAGAATGCAGCATAAGAAAATGTAGTTGAAGAAAACATAACCAACAAAACCCACAAAACAGAAATAAATTTGGGAAGAAGCCTTCACATAATAGGAGAATTTAAAGATATGACTTCAATAAAAGAAGAGCTCAAAGGAAGATGAAAACAGAAAATCAAAAGAGATTTTGAAACTGAGAAAATGGATTATTAAATAAGACAGAATCATAACAAAACAAACGAAATATCAACGGAGAGCAGAAAGTTACTAAAAGTTGAAATAACTGACACAGAGCATGCTGTAGTCACAGTGCATGTGGAAGAAAGAGTCAGAAATCAAGGTAATTAGAGAGAAGATAATTAAAGGACAAAGATTCTCCCAGTCAATGTAATTGGCAATGTCACCGAATTCAACAAATGGAACAGAAAATTATCGAAAGATATAATACAAGAAAAACTTAAATCTGTGGTGAGTTTTGACCGTTTTTGAACATTTCATTAAAAAAGAAAATGCTATTTCTTGGTGTGACTGCTATGGTTTGTACTTGTTCCCAAATTTCATGTGCTGGAAACTGATGCCCGTTGTAGCCATGCTGGGAGGTGGAGCTTAATGGGAGGTGTGTGGGTCATGGGGGGGGTACCTTCACGAATGAACGAATGCTGTGGAAGTGGTTTCCTGTTAAAAGAATGAGTGCAGCCTCTTCTTGTTCTCTCTCTCATACGCCTTTTGTCCTTCTCCTATACGATGCAGTGAATGTGCAATTGAAACGCTGGTCATCAGAGTGGGGAGAGATGAAGGCATGAAGGGCTGACTAAGATGATTTCACTGTGTCAACAAGTCTGGGACATAAGGAACATCCCCGTGGAGTATTCCTTTTCCTCTGGTGGCTGTGGGGAAGAAGGGTACAAAAGGATACTGATATGACTAAGGAAGTCTTGCCAAGAAAGGAGTTTAATGACTGTAATTTTTCTTTCTTCCTGATATCATTTAAGTGTTTTTCTCTTGTGTGATGCAGTGGTCAAAGGACCAGGGTGGCAACAAAAAGTGCTGGAAGTAGG
>RJWT010051096.1:0-10746 GCA_004365215.1 Cuniculus paca
AAATGATAGAACACCATCAGAGGTGCCAGACTTGTCTCGTCTTTATTTTTGATCATCTCTCTTTATGTGCATCTGGAATCTGCCCACTGGGCTTTATTTTCCACCTACGGGATTATTACCCTGAGATGCCAGAACCTTGAGTTCCTTATCGCCCCCAATGGTCTCAAGCCATAAATTTCAAGCCATATTAACTTGACCAGACAGATTTTTAAGACTCTTATAGACAGCATACAATTAACCATCTCCTGTCAGCTGGAAAATCAGCTCAATTGCCATTCAAGTTCATGTCCAAAGTCTTTTATGTTAATGAAAGCACTAGACTCTCAGAAGCTATGGAGACAGGAGGACGTTCACAAGAGGAGAAGGAGCCAGCCAGGGGAAGGACAGGCTAGGCTCATGTCACATGCATACACAAGTGACAAATCACAGTAGCCCCCAGTTGTCTTTACCCAAATTTCTTTATTGGACCAGGTGTATAAGTAAGTCCTATGAGATACCAGCCTATAGAGTTTTACTGGTCTGTTCTGTCTCTGGGTAAGAGAGGAAAAGAATCAAGTTTTAAATGTGAATGAAGCTCAGGGTACTGAAGAGCAGAAGCTGGTGTCCTTGGTCACTGACAAACTGTGTCACTATTCATCCCAGGAAGTACACACACACACAGGTTTCCAGAGACACGTCCCGCAGCACTTTATTGTTACCTCCATTCTACCATTCACTCATTGTATCGCAATGTTGTTTTCATATCCATCTCTCCCATGAGATGAAGCCCTCAGAGCCTTGTGCGAAGATGACATCAGTATAAGATGTGATCGAAAAATACAGTGAATGTTAAAAGAATTTATCAAAGTAAGAGGCACATTGCCATTAATTTCCCTCAAAATACTACTTCTTGCTTTTGAACACACATATCTCATCATTCTTGCCACTTTTTGAAGCAGATCTGGAAGTTCTCTCTCTCTTGTCTTTAGTTGCACTGTCACAGCTGCCTCGATTTCCTAAAACAATTTCAAACTTTACCCATCATAGTGATTTTGACTTTGGGGAAGAAGCACAAGTCACACATACCAAATCAGGAGAACAAGGTGCATGAGGACACGTAGTAGTGTTTTTATGAGATTTCCCATCGGGTGGGACTGGGCAACAACCATCACATTTTTTTTAGCACACCTTGTAAAGACACTCACAAAAAGGGACTTTCAGAATTGCTCCAGAAAGTGGCAAGAACAATGGCATAAGTGTGTTCTCAGCGAGGAGGAATATTTTAAGGGTGATTAATGGCAATATGTCTTTTATTGCAATAAAAATTTTTGTTTAAGTACACACCATATTTTTGATCAGTCCTTGTATTCTGTTAACATTTCTCACAAGAGCAAAGACGCTTCTGTAAATGTAATCGGGGTAATGCGAAAATTCAGTGGAGTAGTCCTAATCACTGAGGCTCCCATTTCTTCAAAAGATTCCAAAGAGGAACTTTCTGATCCCAGAGGGATCACAGCTAGGGATCCCAGCTAGGACCCTTGTCCGGCTGGTCCTTTCTGTACAGTTTATCCTGCCATGACTGGGAGACTGGATGGAACACATCAACCTCCTGCACCTCCACCAGGGGCTCTCACTATGAGGAGACTTCATTGGTCACTTGTCATTATTCTAACTGCATTTGAAACATAGGTGTTGAGAACTGGAAAGTAAAAATATTAAATCAATAAACAAATAAGCAAGCCACAGATTTCCTCTGATCAAGAAGAGATTTTCAATCCTCTAAACACTAGAAAACTATGTGAGATTGCAATACTTTGTCTCACTTTGCCTGGAAATCCAGTATCAGCAATCAGATCAAACGTTCAGAGATCTCTGGAAAATATAAGGGAAAATTACCAGCTATCAAAACGCAGCAGAATGCAGTCTGGGCCTTGAACTTTTTTTTTTTAAGGGGAATCTATATAAATGTTGATTATAACTTTCTCCCTGGGATTACTCTTCTATTTTGTGACCAAATCAAATAAGAGTAACTTTTCCCCAAGTGAGTTCTATGCTGTTTGACTTTGCCACCCCTCTGTGTTGCCTGACCCCTGGGATCTTTCTTCACCATGCGGGCTTCAAGTTGTCACCTTGCCTGGCACCCATAGTGCAGCTGTCCAGGAAGAGATGGGACATATTGCAGGAAAAGAGTTTGAGGAGGCTCAGGGTCTGTGAAGATGAAGGAAGAGCAAACAGCTGTACCGTCTGGAGGCAATTAGGCTTGAGTTGTGCTTCTGTATACAAATCGGAATCAAAGCTATTATTTATACTTTTGTTCAGCTAGATTTTCAGTGAAGCTATACCAAAGTCTAGCTAACCTATAGCAGTGTTTCTGGAGGTAAGAAAATGCATCCTGAGTTCCAAACAGGTTTGCAATTTGGAAAATAATCTGTGTAAGGTGGAGATTCCATTTATTTTTACCAATAAGGCACAAAATTGAAGTCAACATTTTTCTGCTTTCTTAATCCTTTTAATACTTATCGAGCTTGTCACTCACCCAGACATTTTACCTTCTTTCCATAAAAGCTGTTACTAAGTAGAATGACGACACTTCTGAAAGTGATTTTTGAAAGTAAAATTTTTAGGACTATACTTTTAACACCCACTGAAATTCATTTGGTTTCTTTTGATCCACAGTTACTAGCTTCTTGGAATATTCTGAACTTCAATTTTTGCAGTTATCAGTATCACTGATCCCTTTAGTTATTGATCATAAACACATCTAGCAAGAATTTCTTTTATGATTTTGTTTAATTTACATTGGTTGAAATGTTGAATGATACGACATAACCCAAATGACCCTCCCTTGGAGATTTTCTCTCATATTAACACTGATCTGGCACTGAACCACTTTTTATAAGATGTGCTCATTTAAACACAAGTTCAAGTGGCCCTCACATCTGCCTCAATTCCTTAGTCTTGTTCTAGGTACAGCAGGCATCATCTATTTTCACAAGATGAGAACAGACAACGAATTAGTCCTCCCTGGACCTTCTAATCCAGGCCTCAGAAAAAGGATATTTAGAATTACCACCCGCTGGAATTACACTTAGCAAAAATATAGATTTTGGCCTATTAAGCAATGGTATAGGAAATTAAATATTTCTGTTTCTCAAAATGAAGCAAGAAATTACTTTTAAAATGTGTGGAAAATGCTCCCAAAGTGTTTACATTTTATTCTCCCAACCTAAGGGAAGGTCGGGAGCCCTCTTAACAAAATGTTCTCATTTCTCTTCCTTGGGGAGGCAACACGAATGTACCTCCAATGATGCAGTTATTTCAACTCTGGCAATCCCGTCCTGTTCTTGGGAAGACAGAACACTCTACACTGTGAGATGCATTCCAGAGAAGCCACAGTAGAAGGCAAATCCTCAGCTGGCCTGTGGGACAAAGCAGGGACAGTCTCTTCCCAAGGACACTATTTGATACTGAGCTATCCAGTCCCCCAGAGCCAGCCTCTTGCTTTTTTTGCCATCAGCGCAGTAGAGATGGGAGGGAAAGAGATGGAAGGGTAGAGGAGACCCCCCAGCTTGTTGTATAAACAAGCATAGAGTGGAAGAGGGACTAGCTGGAGAAGAAGGGGAGAGAGTGACCGAAACACTCACTGGGTGCTTCAAATGGGCCAAAGTGTGTTCCAACTACTTCATACACATTCCCAGGCAAACAACATCCTGATGGGGAAAGGGATTCATTCATATGCCCTGTAAAGAAACTGGGGAGAGTTAAGTCATGGGTGGAAGTTAGGTGGCTGGTGAACAGCAGGGATGGGTTCGAACCCAAATCACCTGCCTCTCATTTTACCCTTGAACCCTACAGCGCAGCTGAGAAAGCCAGAGAAAGAAAAACCCAACCTGGTCAAGTATTAGATTTCAGGGAGGGCTGGTGGGAAAGCCACAGCTAGCTTGCATCATGCAGATGTCAAGACCCTTGAAGAAAGACCATGCCTTTTCCCCTGTACTCCACTGCCATCCCCAAGCCTGGGATCCTCACCTGCCCTCCTCAATGGCTTCTCCCTCAATAGCACCAATGACACAGAGGTAGGCAGTGTTAAGGATCCATTTGTTTTCAATTATCCTACACACACTCACACCTCCTCCTCCTCCTTGGTTGTTTTGCAAGAGGTAGGAGGGAGAAATGTGTCACTGGGGAGGTTTTGGAAAGCATGCCTGCCCACCCCAGCACCCTTTCTTTCTCTCTAAGAGTGCAGCCCCGTGGAATATCCCACCAGGTGAGGGACTGAGGCTTTCCACAGTGTGATGGAAGGGGGAGGAAAAGAAATGAGGGAGATCATGGGGAAAGGAGGGGGAAAGAGGATGGAGAAGGGGAGGACTAGCATCCAGAGGAGGAAGGGGAAGGGGAGGAGGAAGACGTTGCCCCCTCCAAGGAAGAACCTTTTCCCATGGAAATGCTTTGTAGCGGTGCCCATTAGCATCCCTATGCATAATAAGATCCCGGTCCATTGTCATGTAAATTGACTCAGATGACAACACTCTCCTCGACAACACTGCCCTAGCACTGGGAAGTTTCTCACACTGCTGCAGCCAATACTAACCGGCCTCTGCGCCATCTTTCATTAATTATTTCTCTGCCCTTCGATCCTCCTGCGAGGTTTGTTCTTAGCAACGTCCTCCTTCACCTCCCAGCTGCTGCTGGCCACTTTTCATTCTGCAGCCGCTGACATCATCCTCATCCACCAAATAAGGTATCAAGAATATAAATAAAAACTACAGAGACGTCCACACTTCAGCTCAATACTGACCAAACAGAGTTCTACTAAACAGAGAAATGGGGTGATATCCGGCCTTTCTCAAGTAGTGGCTTCTCTCTCGCTGTTTCTGGTCATGGATAGAGTTTCTCAGCAGCATTCCTGTCCCCAGTGAGCCACATTTTCCTGTCACCCATTCGGTCATTGGGGCCTGATAAGATGAATTCTGTAAGTTTAACTGCAGAGGGTGACTCATGCTTGCCATTGTTTGTCCTGTCAACCTTTTGCGCTCAGCCACTGGCCAAGTTATGGCCACTTGTCCACATCAGCTGACTTGAGCTCCACCACCAGGTCACTGTCACAAGAGAGGCTAGTTTTTGCCCTGAAAGCAGTTTTCTGTCAGCTACTCCGGGAGCCAAGAGAAGGTTAAACCAGGGTGGTTGCCGCCAAAGGCAGAAGAAAGTGGAGGCACAACTGCACTTCTCTGATGCTACAACCACGGATTGCATTCTTTTCCCACCTCAGGACCCCTGGGTATCCAGACTTGCTTCTGCTGGTCCTGGTTGTAGCACCTGAATCCTGCAGCCCAAACTCAGGAGCTGGCCCTCTTACCTCCAGGACTGTGCCTTCTTTGATATGCATCATGGCAGACTGATTCTCAGCTCTGAGAACCAAGGTCAAATCCCAACTATCTATTTTCTACACTTGGTGTGTCTCCATGCACTCACCTATAAAATGGAAATAACAAATAGACTCTCCTGGTGAATCTGTTTTGGTGTAAATCTGTTTTGTTTTGCATGTAAAGCACTCAAAACAATTCCTGGGACCCTCAGCATTTTAATACACGTTAGCTAGTGTTGTTAATTAATTTGCCCACTTCACCTTTACTTGGTTTATCTAGCTAACTCTTCCCTTTCTAATTCAGCAAATTTCTGTCCTCTATTTATTGCTTCCAAACCTCCAGGCAGCCCTATCCCACTTTCTCTTGCTCTCCAAAATATTTTACAACAATGAAATGCAAAATATCATGAAGCACTGTTAAGGTGGAAAGCATTTGACATGGGGATCTGGTGCTGTCCCAAACACTGGACCTGTCCCTAATCCTCAGGGTCCTGGTATTTCCACCACACATCTTAGTAGAAGGGGTAAGTAGAGACAGAAATGGAGAACAACACACTAGAAATCAACTTTAGCTTACACATTATCTCAATAACAAACAGTCTTTGTAGCAAGATGCAAATTATATGCAAATCCTATGCAAATCTGAATGTAAATACTTTAGGCCCAGGGAGAAAATTCTTGAGAGGATCCCAATTCCCCTTCTCCCCCACTCCCCAAGCTGCAATTTGTTTTCTGATTGGTCCACTGGGAATTCATTATAAATATTCAAAGGTGTGGATAATTCTCTGAAGGCATTCATTTCACCTGCTTTTCAAAGGTCAAAGGTTGTGAGGATCTCAGGAAGGGAAAGTCACTGCAGGCAATCCTTAGACTGGGCTATGTCCACTTGGATCCCAACCCTGAGAGAGAGTCCAAACTCAGTTATGCTAAGGAAAAAGCCCAAAGGCAGCAGCTTCAAACCTCATGGTCTTGGGCTGGATTGGGCTGGCTCAGGGCAGCTTTGATCCAGCCTCCTGGGCCCTGGGGCAGAAACACCACTTGCTTTATCCCTCCCCTGTCAGAGTTTGCTCACACTGTCCTTTCTTTAAACAGATTAGTAAGAAAGCATAGGTAGCAGCAGAAAGTAGGAAAGAGAAAAGTGAAAACATGACTACTGTTTTCATGAATTCAACCCATGAGATTTTAGAGGGCCTCTGCTGGGTGTCAGACAGTTCCTATCTATTGAACAGAAAATTTCATCCTATTCTCAGAAAGCAAATGGTCTACACTGAGAAAATTCTGATCTGAGAGCTTTCCTGAAAGTTCCCCTGTAGTATAGTTGCCAGAAGAAAATCTTATAACTAGGCTGCTGTTGTTATATATTCATTCGTGATCCCCAGGCCAACTGGATCCTCAAAATGGCCAGAAATCATGTGTGCTCTTGACTTAACCCATTCCCCATTCTAATGCATGGTGATATCCTACCTTAGCTTTTCTCCAACCTTCCATTTTACTGTTTCTCCACTCCAGTGTTAGGATCACGCTTCATACTTGGCGGAGAAGTTGGGAGTCATGCCCACTAAATTCGGACTCACCCACATGTCCCCTATTGTCTTCTTCTCCTTCCCTGGTACTCCAAGATGAAAGAAGGCTCTTCTGTCAAAGATCAATTAGTCAAGTTCTTATTCATTTCTTGAGCCTGGTCATCAGCATTCAAACAGGTCAACAAGCATATTAAACAGATTACCTCCCTTAGACACTTAGCATCATACCTGCCACTGAGAAAGTACACTAAGGCTTTGGTTCAATTATGCTATGAAAAGCTGAGCAACATGGGCCGGGGATTTAGCTCAACGGTATAAACTCAGACCTGGCAAGTACAAGCTTATCAGTTCAATCCCCAGCACCAAAACATAACAAAACAAAAACTAAGCAACCTCACTAGTACCAAGGACAAACATCTAAAACCATTGAGGTGTGCTTTTCTGTCCAGGTACAGCACGGTCCCATAGAATTTTCTGAAATGATGGAGATGCTCTGTCTCTGCCCTGTCCAATATGGTGAACACCAGTGACTTGGAGATGAACTTTTTCACTTTACTTCATTCTGATGAACTTAGACGACCATATATAGCTAATGAGAGCTGTATTAGCACTGGTTTAAAAGTCTCAGCCACTTTAAGAGATTGACATTATCGAGAGTGGTTGAGAGAACGGTGCCCGATATACTATCATCAGGCAAGTATGGTGCTATGACAGCGTAGCCGTATCTGTCATGATAAAGGTACATTCTTCAAGTTCTCAGAATCTAGGCTAAAATAAATTCACATAAAGGCATAAAAACGTAAGAGTGAAGAATTTGCAATTTGCAAATGTATGTGTTTACTTCCAGTTTCTCAATATTGAACATTATGCTATAATATATGTCTTTGATCATCTATAAACTGAAAATAATCAAGATAAATACTCAAGGTTATTGAGAAAATCTAACTAATTTATTTTTAAGTGCTTTGCAAGAGTTCTAATACCAAGTAAGTGCTATATAAATGATAAGTATTATTAATCAATTGTAGTACTACTATTGCAATGGCAAGCAGAAATACAGAAACGACACCCAGGATTTGGTGGCAGATTTATTTCCATCAAAGAGCACTGATTGGGATCATTCCCAGAATATCAGGCCCTGATCTCTGTTGGTCTAGGGCTTATGTGATATAAACAATCAGGAAGTACAGAGGCAGAATGGCTTGTCGATTGGGGATTGGTTTATACAGTGTGCATCAGAGTGACCAGGTATGCATCACAGAGACCAGCCATTTCTAAGAGACAGGAGCAACTGGATCTGGAACAGAAACTATTCCATGGGCAACTAGCAAACTGAAATATACTAGCTTGGTGGGGGTGGGGGTGTTCTGCTGTATTATCAGTAGGGTCAAGATAAGGATCAAAGCCTTATAATCTCATTTTTAAATTAGCCATTGTTAATTTCCTATCATCTTATTTTGAAATTCTGTATTATTTTGATTGTCTTTTTTTTAAATTCTCTTCAAAATTAAAGAAAATTAGCCTCTTCCCTATGGAGTGACATCAGAGCATCATTCACTGTCAGTCATGAGTCAGGAATGGAAAACTCTTCCGGTCTCAATCTCAACTCTTCGCTCCCTCAGCCTCTCTGCTTCTCCTTCCCTACAAAGTCAATTATTCCCTTCTGAATTTGGATCTCTGCCCTCATACCTCCCCTTTTGGGATGGAGACAGAGTGAATATCTGTGCTGAAAGTCTAGCTTTTTCCCTTGACAAGCCTGTGTCCTGAGTCTGAAATCTGCACTTGCAAGTCTTGCTCTTAACCAGCTGTCACATCCATGCTGACTGTAAAAGGGCTAATGACGAATGAGGTTAGTACTCCTCTGCTATGAGTTGAATTGTGGTCCCCCACCAAGGACTTCATATAGTGAGAAATCTTAACACTGCTACCTCAGCATGGGGCTGTAATGCAGACAGGGACTTTGAAGAGGAAACCAAGGTAAAATAAGGTCATTCAAGTAGGTTTTAATCCAATATAGTGGGTACCCTTACAAGAAGATGATACAGAATGTCACATACATTCACACATGAAGCAAAGGAGGACTATACAAGGGCATAGAGAATCCTGCTGTGGACAGTCCACAGGCCTCAGTCCTCTGGACACCTTCATCTCAGCCTTCAGAACTGTAAGAAATAAATTTCAGCTGTTTAAGCCACCCAACCTGTAGTACTTTGTTATGGCAAACTAAAACACCTCAGAGAGTTTTGGTTTGGTTTGGTTTCATTTCATTTCATTTCATTGTTTTTGAGCAGTTTCTAGAACACTT
Organism: Cuniculus paca; assembly: GCA_004365215.1. NCBI lineage: Eukaryota > Metazoa > Chordata > Mammalia > Rodentia > Cuniculidae > Cuniculus > Cuniculus paca. Next base: position 9,173 of record RJWT010051096.1, read on the forward strand.
TTCAGATCTAATGGAGTAAATCCCTTCTGGGAGAATTCTGGTGGCAATGACAGACATTGGGAGTACATAAACCTGCCTCTATTTTGACACTATACCCAAAAACATTTTTTTCTCCCAACCTGAGTGCATCCTGCACAGGACAGCATATGAATCATGATTCCTAAGAGAGTAGGGAAGACACTGTAAGATATTTGCACTGCAGTTAGTATGCTCACATAATTCCTTCAGTCTGAGTCTAAATATGTTCCAGTGCCTAAAAAGTGCTTCTATTGGGCTGGGGATTTAGCTCAGTGGCCTAAGCACCTGCCTGTTAAGTACAAGGTCATGAGTTCAACCCCTGGTGCCGCAAAAAAAAAAAGTGCTTCTATCAGTTTGCAGCAAGGAAGTAGTAAATCTAGGAGCTAAGCATGTCAAGGTCAACAGAGCCACCAATCCTACCATGTTGAATATGGTATTCATCCTCCTTTAGCCCTCCTCTTCCTCATTGATTTCTCTCATTTGATCCTTTCTTTCCTTCTTCTCTCTCTACATCTTGAGTTTCCTCTTCAGATGGTCCACTCTTCACCCCTTCCCCTTCTTTTTCTCTATCACTCCTAGAGTCTCCAGTGGAAATAAACTGGAATTAGAGGAGGTCACTAAGACACAGCAATGGAGAGGTTTGCTTCATGTAAGAGGAAGAAAACTGGATCTGTCTTTCCTGTGCTTAGAGTACTTTCACACCTTCACTGGATTCAGCAATGGACTTCAGTTGGGTTTCCCCCTCCCCTGCCTCACCCAGCAGTGTGATAGCCAGGGAAAGGAACCTAGATCCCGGCATTATTTCCAAAAGTCATTTCATTCCCAAAAGGTGTTTCTCCCAAGGCCAGTCTCCTGCTTCTCACTTCTTCTCACCACCCTCTGATGACTTCCTCAGATATGGGGGTGTAGTCAATGCTGACATCCTCTGCTTTCTTCCAGCTCTACCCCCAAAATACAGAGACCCAAGAAAACCCAAGACAAAGGAAAAGAAAAACCATGGAACTTAGCCCATTTCTTTCCCACTTGTTGCCTGGTTCTCATTTAGTCCCGGCTTAGATTTCCATGGTCCCATTGCCTGCTTTCTTTGAGGACCTGAGCCTGTTGAATAGTCTTCATTTTACTAAAGGCTCCCTTGTGCCATCAACAAAGACGGATGGTTGGACCCTCTGGCTGCCTTCCATACGACTTCATTTGCAAAGTCCAGGAAGGAGGGCAGAGCATTGCCTCCCAACCCCTTATCAATGTGGGGCTTGGGCGGGGAAGGCTAACAGGGCAGAACAAGGGAGGACAGCCCTGAAGCCAGCTCTTCTGTCACAGGAGGCCTGCTTTTGATTCTGCAGCACACACAATACATCTCACCACGCCTGCCAATCGCCCCAGCAGGAGAGTAGGGGGGTGGGGGATGGGGGAGAGAATAGCAAAGGCATCATTCAAGCTGCCTGACCTTAGCCTGCCATCCCCTGTCTGTACATGGACTGTGCTTCTCTGTCCTCATAATTCACTTCCCCGAGGTGTCACAGTGTGAAGGGACGAGGCATGCTTCCTCATAGTTTCCC
>RJWT010051097.1:0-10757 GCA_004365215.1 Cuniculus paca
AAAAAAACATTTTAAAGTCACAAATCCATGCAAATCACTTCTTTGTTCAAAGACTTCAAAAGTTTAGCATTTTAAAATATCCATGCAGCATCAAAAGACAGCATTCTTGTTCACCATTTTATCCTCACCTGGCTCATAATAGAAATATGAGAAATATTTGATAATATGGAAAATTAAAAACCAAAAATTCAGGCACTCATGTTTTCTTGCTAAGTTCTCTGGAAGGTTATTACTGATTATTAAATGTTATTTTTTGAAAAGTTACTTATGTAATGTCTATGCAATGTGAGTTGCATAGTTAGCACTTAACAATGCTTTTTGAATACATTAGTATTCAGTCGTTTTAGGCACCTATAATATCTCTGTAATCCTGCATTCTGCAACTCAAGACAATCAGTGGGGAAAAAAGCTGATTGTTTTAAAATGGTAAATCAGTTTCACAAAATCATTCAACTATTAAGTAATACAATCACGATTGGATACTAAGGCTTCCAGTGAGAAATTATGCTGTTTCCCTGGAGCACACTGAGTCAAGAATCATGTCAGTTACAACACTGGAGATGCCTTCACATGATGAAACTTGCTTTGGGCTGGACAGATCAGTAGCATTTGAACAGACCAAAAGTTGTGCAAAAAAAGAATAGGTAGTGAGAAGACCAGCAGAAACTCAGGAATGGAAACAGGGGCAACATTCTTCTTTCAAGGGACAGAGAAATTTGTCTGCTCTAGGCAGAGAATCCACATCACCACAGAAGCTCCATTTCTAAATTGAGTCTAGTTAAAGGCATTTAGAGCAAAAGAAATGTGTTAAGACACAAAGAGGAGAAAGTACGCCATCAGCTTCTCTCTACTGTACAAGCCTCTGTAAGACAGTGATGCACATTTATGTTAGATATGTGCACAAGTCCCAAGACAAGCCATGCTATTAGGGTCAACAGAAGATCTTATTTCCTAGACAAAGTTGTGTGAGTTCACTATAATTTGAAAGGGCTTGAGTAGACCTTATTATAATGCCATAACCTTATCTACTTGCAAATCCTAACAGGTCAAAAAGTGTCTGAGATGAAAGTAGAGAACCAAGAATGTTCTTCAGTTCTTGGCACCAGAATAGGCAGTCTTCACAAGTAGATGGCACTACCAAAAGCCCGTCCCATGGCTGATAATGGCAGGCTGTGTGTAGGGTAGATACAAGCCAAATGACCATGCAGAGCTGGTTAAAACCCATTAATGTTAACATTGATATTCTGTGTCAGATACATTTATACAACTTTCCCTTTCTCCATTTGTGTAATTTATTCTTGCTTAACCTAGGACTTAAGATTTTCCTGGCAGTAACATTTTGAGTTAATATTTTCAGTGGTTTTATGTCTTATAGCTTTCACTTCTTCCTTACTAACCAAGTAGTACTTGCACACAGTTAAACTATAGTAGAAACTACACTTGAGCCAAAAGGAAATAATGAAATTCACTGTAGTATGTGCTCTCAAAAGGCCCCACTTAGTCACCCCCGTATCCCCAGCATGTATGGTGGGGCTGCTGCACCCAGAAGGTGCTCAAAAAGTCAAGATGAATGAGTAGGATCAGAGATGGGCACCAGGTGGGCATTTCTGACAATATGTGTTTGCTTGCTTGGATTCTTGAAGGACATAACCATGTTTTTAATGTTTCTATGCAACATGTTTGTGTCTTGTTTGATTTGTGTTCTTGTCTAAAATTTTTACTGTTGCAAGCAATTTTTATAATAAACACTGAACCTAAAAAAAAAAGACAGCAGTGGCTAACTGGTTTGCATATATTTTCCCAGAATCTTGGCATAATTTTAAAGATAAAATCAGCACATACTGTACATACAATTTTATATTTTGATTTTAATTTGTCAACATAACACTAAATATCTTTTTATATATTATATATGGTCAATAAATTATCTTCCACAGCAACATTTTTATAGCCATGTAGTGTTCTATTACATTACTGCTGCTGTGATGATCTATTGTTTGACATCTAACTTGTCTTTCTTTCAGTTTCAGATATCATAACCATAAAATGATACTTTGATGAGTCCATTCATTCATCCTGTATTATTCCCTTGTGTCCTTTGCTTTCTTTCCAGCCTTCCTCCTTACTACTCCCTCACTCTTGCTCATCTTTCAAGGCAAAGTGAGTCTCTTTGGGGACCCTAAGCATCCATCCTCCCCACTTTTGTGCATATGCATCTCACTTCTTAAACAGTCCTCCCACCACCAATAATCCCTTCCCTTTTTAATTCCCATTCACCTCTCAGAACTCGACTGAGACTTCACTTCCTCAGATGAACAACACCATCACAGACTGCCTCAGCTTTCCATTTCATGTTGACCACCACCACCTACTCTTCATTCTGTTGGAGCAAGAATTGAGGTATTGCAATATCCTGTTGACCTGTCTCTCCCCTTCACTAAGTTATGACATTCATAAGGGTAGGAACAATATGTCTCTTGGCCAATGTTACTGTTTAGATCTAACATGGTCCTCAAAAGTCTCATGTGTTTAGAGGAAGGGCCTGGTTGGAAGAGGCAAGTCACTGGGGGCATGGTCTAGAAGGCTGCATTCTTGTCCCTGGCTCCTCTCTATTTTCTGGTCACTATGGAATGAGGAGCTTTCTTCCTCTATGCCTTTCCACCATGCTGTGTCTGCCTTGGAACCAACTGACCAACCTCTAAAACTAAACTTCTAAAGTTTAGAATTCTCTAAAACTGAGCCAAAATAAACCTTTCTTCCTTTAAATTGTAGATGTCCAGTATTTTGCGCCAGTGATGAAAAAGGAACTAATACAGTACATACATGCAACAGTGCCAGAACAAAACCAGCACTCCATCTTTTATTTACTGAACAATCAATAAATAGATTTCTAGGAATAAAATTGATGGGTCAAAGGTATGCACTTGCCAAGGCTTATGATACACTTTGCCAGGCTGCCCTCTCCAAAAACTTTACTAATTTACTTTTGCTTTCAGTGTGTGTGAGGTTACTCATTTCACCACATCCTGGATAATTTTGCAAAACATGAGAATCATTTCTTTCCACAGGACTTTGTTTTGGGAATGTCAACTAGAATGATGCACAGTGGTTTATGGAGGAGTCACAATGCAGTGGGGTGTAAACATTGAAGTTAATTTTTTTGGTAGTCACTGTTATCTGTTGTGTTCTGTTGAATCGCTTTTTCCCATCACTTAGTGATATTTTGGGCATAAAGTGAATGTTCCTGTCACTTTCAGTTATTAAAAACTCAGTCTAGTCAGTTTAAAACTCTGAATTTGTATTTTCCCCAGCCACCCAAAGCCCAGGAAGGCCATGGCTCTAGGGACCCAAAGGTGGGAGGGGCAGGGTAGTGTTCTCTTTCACTTCTCCTAGTCCTCTCTCTCCTGGGCATTGCTGTTCTAGGTTTAGGTGTAGGAGAAGAGAATGGGAGGTTGGAAAGAGTCTTAGCTTGGAAGTATCAGTGGTTATGAGTCAGCATCTCCAGTCTGAACCTGAAATCAGTTTGGTTCTGTGGGAGTTTTATGGATCCTGCTTAAATGAGAGCCTCCTTGTGGACGTGTAATCCTTTTCTTGGGTAATGTTCAACTCAACCTGAGCTTCCACTCATGCAAGGACCCACTCAGAAGTAGTAATGTTCCCTCAAGCCCAGATTATGGTGCCACCCTCCCTGAATAAATAGAGCTCTCTTCCCTTGTTCCGATAGCCAGCTGGACAATCTCAGCCTCTGCCCCTCTCCATTCCTACCCTTTTAGGTAGATCCACAGTAAAGGCTGTGACTTACTTTCTGTGTTCTGAAGGAATTTGGGACAGGACCACCTCCAGTCTCTCCTTTGTAGGCTCTCCACAATATCTTCCTCCTTTGCACACATGGGCTGCATCCACAGGCCTCTTGCAGGAATCTTTAGACTACAAGCAGCCTTTGGTCTCTGACTATGTGTGTCTTTCCTAGGGGAGGACAAAGGACTTGACTCTTATCACTAACATTCAAGGTTAACCATTCTGATATCACCTTCCCATACCACCACTTATGCTCAACTTGTACCAACAAGAGTGGAAGAATAGAGGTCAGAAAGGAGTGTGGGTTGCAGGTGGCAGGTCAGTTATGCAACCTGTGCTTTATACATTGTGCTACCAGTATATGTTGGCTCTGTTCCTGGGAAGCTCTGTTTAGAATGCAGGCTTCATCAGTGCTTTTTCTCCTTCTCCTCCATTTGGGCCTTGGCCACAATTCTGGGACACCAGAAAATCCCCCTTTCTATCATTTTGTGGCAGATGCGCTAGTCATGAACCTCAACAGTATCTTTGTAACTGCAGAAACAGATTGCTTTATAAACCAGTGGCCCTTGATAAAAGCTGAGGGCAAGACCAGGCAATTTGGAATTAAATGGCCACATAAAGCAAGAAAGACAGAGCCCTGGGCCTGTGGAGTAACAGTGGGGGAGGATGAAAAGTGAATGATGAGTTAAGTAGGAACTCTTGTGCCTCCAGGGGCCCGGAGGGTCAGGAGACCTCTCCGTCCAGTCTCATCTGTTGTCAGAGGCAATCTGACATCACATGCAAAGCGGAGAAGGTATAAGAGACCCCAGTGAAACCCTCTCACCCTGCCACAGTCCTCCAAATGTAATGTCACATCCAATTGAGTGGAAACTCTGGCTGTCGCTCCTCGCTCCCTGCTGGCACTGGCCAAAATAGTCCATATGGTCATCTCCCAGAGCCTGAGCTACTAAAGCTGATTGGGTACGTATGAAATGCCCATGGGTTAGGGGAGGGGTGGCCAGGAATTGTTTCCAGTTCCCAGCATCCATGAGAAAAGAAAGCTTAGACAGGGTCTCAATGAATCAATCACAATGAGAGGGCCCTTTTTTTCCTTTCAACTCTCTGGCATGGTCTGTTGAAATAAGATCCTCACTATTGCAATTACACAGTGCAAGTGTTAGGAGCCTTGGGATTCATTAGTCTCGACTTTAGCGACATTGATTTCTTGTTTAGTAATTAGCTTACCAGAGCTCTTGATAGCATAATCTCTCCATTTACATAATTAAGACATAAATCTTGAGCTTGGACATTAGCCAATGCACTGGGGAACTGGACACCAAGAACAGCAGGTGCTTGACAGCTTGGAATCCCAGCCCCACATTCTCACCAGCTGATCCCATTTGCTTCTGTGACTTTAGTGGGCTGAGAACTCCTCCTAAGGCACTATTTTTAAAGACTCATGCCAAAGAGATCAATCTACTTAAACTAGGCTTATTGAGAGACTGTGATAGTTTTAAAACATGTTCATAATTTTTTACTTTTTTTCAAAAGGTGGGGGCTTGGGGGCTGAAGGCGTAGCTCAGTAGCAGAATATTTGCCTAGCATAACCAAGGCCCTGAGTTTGATCCCAGCATTTGGAGAAAAAGAGAAGAAAAGAAAAAAGAAGGAGTCTTTTTTCCTTTCAATGTGAACTGGAGCTAGCAGTCAGCACTTGCTTCTAACAAATAGAATACGGCAAAAATGATGGTATGTGATTTTGAAACTAGTTCAAAAACTTTCTGTCTGTCTCTCTGTCTCTGTCTCTGTCTCTGTCTCTGTCTCTGTTCTCTCTCTCTCTCTTTCTCTCTCTGTCCATCTGTCTATCAGTCAGCTATCTGTCTGTGTATCTTAGCTTGTTCTGGGGAACCAATTACCATGTTATAATGATGCTCTCATACTAGGGAAAACTGAGTCTTCCTACCAACCATCACCACCTGGCCAGCACTTGCATGAGCCCCTGTAGAAATGGATCCTCCAGGCCCAGCCAAGCTCTCAGATGACTGCAACCTTGACTACCTTTGTGATCACCATCGCCATCTCATGAGAGATCCCAAGAAAGAAACCCCCAGGTAGCCACTCACAAATTTCTGACCCAAGAAACTGTGAGAATGGTAAATGTCAATTGTTGTTTTAAGGCAGCAAGTTTTTAAAAACTTTTATTTTAAAGAGGGAAAAACAAAACAAAACAATACAATATAAGAAAAACAAGAAACGAAAGAGACAAATAAATAACAATAGCAAAAAGAACAAAGCAATAACAATATAGGCTTTCAAAACAAGGTGGTAGGAACTTAACAAAAGTTGTTATTTTGCATAGTTATCTTCAAAAGAGTTATCAGATTACCAGATAGACATGCAAAATTGATGTAATCCTATAAGTGTTAACTGTTTTGTTCCAAGAACTAATAGAATTAGTAGTACAATCATCTTAGCTATCTTAAGTGTATATATACAAATTTATATCTTTTTTTCTTTTCCCTTCCTTTTCTCCTTTTCCTTATCTGAGTTATTTTTCCCATTTGAGCAGTTTCTTACCCTTTCACAATATTTTTTGAAGATTTTGGATCTTATTTACTCTTTCAGTTTCTTACACTAGGGAACCAATATGTTATTTACACATGTGAGTTTGGTTTATTTCAAGTCTCATTCATTTACCTATAAAAGCATCAATGTGATCCTTCTTTATAGCTGAGTAGTACTCCATTGTATAAAAATACCACATCTTTTTTATCTGTTCCTCAGTTGATGTGCATTTGGGTTTCCAAGATTTGGCTATTACAAATTTTGCTCCTATAAACATGGGTGCACATAGATCACTGTAAGCCAGCAAGTTTTGAGGTAACTTGTTGCACACAGTAAATAACTAATACAATACAGTAAATAACTAATGCAAATGCTTTTCCAAATAACCTAAGGTTATGACAATAGAAAAAGTTTATATTCTTGGTCCAACAATTCCTCTTGTAAGATTTACTTTATAAAAATATATTTAAAGTATAAATACACACAACCTACAAAACACTATTATAATCCCATCTCCACAAGGACTCAAGTGAAGCCCTAGGGTGACCCAGGCAGAAGTGTGGAAGGTGGCCCCTCCCATCCCATCTCCACTGGGACCCAGTTGAATCACTCTGGAAGGCCCAGAGAACAGTTTTTCCCCTTGCCAATGCCACGACTGAAGCGAATCCATGGAGAAGGCCCAGAGACCAGAGGGAACTCCAGTGACACAGTAGGGTCCCAAACAGGGCAAACAGGATGAACAGGTGGGACTAGTGGTGTAAAAAGTCCAAAGCAACAATAACAATACAAACCAACAGGTGTGAAATTAGGTGAACCTTGATTCCCGGTACCAAAAAATAAATTTGGTGAACCAGCTTTGTGCTTGGGGACAAAGGTGGAATAGAAGCAGGTGGACAGGGCTGCCCCATTCTCTCTCTTTTTTGGTCTTTTTGTTTGTTTGTTTGTTTTTGTTTTGTTTTTTCTTTTTCTTTTTCTTTTTTCCCCCTGTTTTCTAAACAGCTGGGGAGAACTCCAGTCACAGAAAAGTAATTCCATCCCCCAAACCAAGAGACCAAGTTCAGACAATCTCTTTCTTACTACTTCATTCTTTCTCTTCTGCCCTCTCCTCATCTCCCAAAGTGTGCATGATCATTCTTTGACCTCCGTCCTTGCTTCTACTTTCTTTTCAATTATCCGTTTTTAATCTACTACCCTTCTTAAATCTCCCCACCACAGTGTAAAACCACTCTACCAAGGGGAAACACTTTGAATACAAGCTCTCAATTTACAATTGGTTCTGTTATACAATTGTAGATTTTGCTCCTATGAAGTAAGGTGCAAAATTAGTACCTACCAAAGTTTGTCAGTTTCTAAACTGTGCTTGATACTATAGCTATTGCTAATTATACTACATTAGCTAGAATGTCATATCTGCTGTAATCAGTTTTTCTCCCTGCTGTAACAATACTGGGAAACTCTGGGGTAATAACCTCACCACAGCTCAGCACCAAAGAACCAGAAACTGAACCAAACAGATATCAACATCTCAGTCTTAATTAACTGGAAAGGTAGGATCTTGGGACAAGCACAAGTCAAGAACCTCCTACACACAGAAGACATCCCTGACTTTTCCTAGAGAGGACTTGATAATGGTAAGATAGCTACCCACTACAAAAACTCACAAGGATCAATGAAGAAAAAAGAAAAATTTTTGAAATAAAGAATGACAAGATGCAGGAGCAAAATGCAATCTCAGATCTCCAGCCTACCCAGAACAAGTCCAGGAAACAATGAGAGAAAAATGGAAGAAACACACCTGAAATTTCTGAAATGATACAAATGGAAGTAGAGAAAAAAATTCATTAGGCTATGGAGAAAATCAGATCACAAATAATCCCTCAGGTAAAAAAAGAAATGGCAACATTTATAGAGAAATTGCTCAGCAAATCTAGAATAGAGATAGATTAAGAAAAAAAATAGATTATGATAGGAAGAGGATGGAAACCATCAATACAGGAAAGAAACAATGCATGAAATGGATTTAAACAGATATCTAGGAAATTAAAAATTCCATTGAAAGCTAGCAAAACTGCTTGAATGAAACAGAAGACAAACTTTCAGACCTTGAGGACAGGATCATAACTAGCAAATATGAAAGAAAGCATCTTTTAAGAATGACAAGGGTTGAGGACAGGGATATAGCTCAGCAGCACCAAGCACAGCTGGCAAGTGCAAGGTCCTGAGTTTGATTACCAGTAACAGAAAAAAAAAAAAAAACTAAGAATTTAGCTGGGGATATAGCTCAGTGGCACAGCACCTGCTGGCAAGTGTAAGGTCATAAGTTCGATTCCCAGTACTAAAAAACACACAAACAAGCAAACAAAAACTAAGGGAACAAAAAATAACAATTCAATAGCTGCAAGATAATATAAAGAAAAACAATATAAGACTAATAGGTGACAATGAAAATGCAGGAGTCAAAACAAATAACATAAGAAGATTATTTGCAGAAATAAAAGCAAAAAATTTCCCAAGCATGAGAACAGAATTTCACATCAAGATAAGTGAGGCATATAGGATTCCAATTAGCTATGACCAAAATAAATCTACACCCAGGCATACAATAGTCAAGATCCCAGAAATTTAGCACAAGAACAAAATATTAAAAGCTGTTAGAAAAAAACAAATAGATCACCTATAAAGGAAAGCCCATCAGAATTATGGCAGACTTCTCAGCAAAAGCACTTGAGTCAAAAAGAACTTGGAGTAAAATATTTCAAGTCCTGAAAGAAAACAACTTCCAATCCAGATTTATGTATTCTGTAAAACTATCTTTGAACATTAATGGAGAAATTAGATACTTCCATGATAAATAACAACTGAAGAAATTCATGACCACCAAACCAACACTACAAAGAGTATTAAAAGACATTCTACACAGAGACAAAAATGATCACAATTCCAAGAATAACAACAGAAAGAAACTACCAGGCAGGACAAACAAAGAGAAAAAGCAGGGAACCAACAGCAGGAAAATAACATGACAAAGATAAACCAACACAAATCAGTTATAACCATCAATGTAAATGGCCTCGATTCACCAATCGGAAGAAACAGACTGGCAGAATGGATCAAGAAACAAAATCCAACAATCACACTTAACTCAAAAATAAATTCATAGGCTGAAAGTCAAAGGACAAAAAACAATACTCCATGCAATAGGAACCCAGAAAAAAGCAGGGGCAGCTATTCTGTTTGCAGACAATATGAATTTCAAACCAAGAATGATCAAAAGAGAGAAAGAAGGTCACTTCTTACTTGTTAGGGGAAAAACTTCAAGAGAATGAGATAACAATCATAAATATGCATGTACCAAATATGTGAGCACCCAATTACATAAGGCAAATATTAATAGACATGAAAAATCAAATAAGGAATAACACAGTTGTAACAGGGGACCTTAATATCCCATTGTCACAAAGAGATAAATCAACTAGACAAAAAATTAGCAAAGAAATAACAGAACTGAACCAAATCTGTGAATAAATGGACTTAGTATATGGGTATTGAGTGTTCCACCCAACAACATCAGAATACACATTCTTCTGAGCTGCACATGGGACATTCTCTGAAATAGACCATATACTAGCCTATAGAACATGCTTAAGTGAATGCAAAGGAATTCAAATTATCCCATGCATATTGTCTGACCATAGTGCAATAAAATTGAAAATTAATGATAAAAGAAACTGCAAAAATTCCATATAAACATGGAAAATTAAATAACACCCTCCTGAACAACCAATGGGTCACAGATGACATTAAAGAAGAAATGAAATAATATCTACAATCAAACAAAAATTAAAATACAACTTAACAGAACCTGTGGAATGCAATGTAAGAAGTCCTGAGGGAAATTTACAGCAGCAAATTCTCACATCAGGAAAACAGAAGAGTATAAATAAATAACCTAATGATCCTTCTCAAGGTTCTAGAAAAAGAAGAGCAAGTCAAAACCAAAGCCCATACAAGGGAGAAAATAATAAAGATTAGAGCAAAAATGAGTGCAGTGGGGGTCCAGGGTGAGTGCAGCAAACACCACCTAGCTGTGCACCTTGGGATCAGGGGACCAGACCCATAGAAATCTGTGCCCAGCCCCCGTCAGCCACACACGTTTGGGGCGTCCCTGTGGCCCTCCCTACACCGGCCCCTTTGCCTGGGGTGGCCAGCCGCGGCTGCTCTGAGCCCAGCCTGAGTTGAGTGTGCAGCCAGTGAGTTCTGCCTGGCCGTGTGGCTTGGGGCTTTGCCAAGAGACCGGTAGGAGTTTGTGTCCATCCCCCATCAGCCATGGACGTTTGGGGCATCCCTGGGGCCCTGCCTACCTGCATCCCACCCATTCACAGGGAGCAGCATGGCGGACGCTGCTCCGGACCTGGCTT
>RJWT010051098.1:0-10747 GCA_004365215.1 Cuniculus paca
CTGTCCTGCCTTGGAGCCAGTGTCCAATAGATCAAAACCACCACAAAGTATGACCCAAAATAAACCCTTTCTTCTTTAAATTGTGGGTGTTGGATATTGTGTCTCAGCGATGAGAAAGTAACTAAGACAACATATGTTTAATAAATTATATATTGTACAAATATATGCATTTAATATATACAATTTATATGTAGTCATATCTGCCATTGTTTTAAAAATTATTTTTAAGGGCTGAAAATAAAATATGGCTTGATGGTAGAGCACTAGTCTAGTAGTATGAGACCCAAGATTGGATCCCCACCACCCACACAAAAAATTGTTTCTCAGAAATGAGGGTCATATAATATATATTCTTTTGCATCCGGCTTTTCCCTTAACAATAAATTGCAATCCACCCTCCCAAGTCACTTGTCTTAGGTATCATGTAAGAGCATCTCTTCTACTTGGGTGTGACCTCCCCTAAAAGTAGGAACAGGGCTTAATATTTTTGTAGCACTTATTTTTTAGCCCATATAGCAAGCACTTTAGAATGAACATGCTGAGATTACTCATGCTTTGAAGCCAGACCACTAAGAATGAACATATTTGAACTGAACTGTTTCTTAAATTTCGTTTATGTAAAGTACTATGTTACAGACCCTGTGACTTTTAAAATAGTATTATTTTAATTTTCATTTTATGTTTTAAGAAAATGAGATGCACGAATATTAAATGCCTTTTCTAAGAGCACAAAAGTTGTGCACTGTGAGATATGGAACCCCAGTCTCATGAATTCTAATTTAATGTGCTATCCCTTGTGTTTTGTAAGATAAATGGCAACTGTGATAAAATCAACATGTCCAACATTCATCAGAGAGTTATTTGATCTTGAGGATTCACACTGTATCTTTGTTTGGGATTTTTCCTCTTTAGAATCTTTTAGGTTGTGCAGTATGTGAATTTTCACGTTTCATTCATAGAGGAAAAGAATAAGACCCAGGGAGGTTATTTTTATCAAATAACATATGAAAAGTCAATAAAGAAGAGAGATGGAGGAACCAGTTCTGTCAATCCTCTGAACAGAATTCTGCCTCCCACTAAAACCTGAATTCAGCTGGGTGTGGTGGCGCAAGCCTGTAATCTCAGCCCTCTGGAAGGCTGTGACAGGGGCACATGTGTTCAAAACAAGCCTGGGCAACTTCATGAGCTAGCAAGGCCCTGTCTCAAAATTTAAAAATGAAATTTAAAAAGAACATAAGGTTATATATCACATGATTTCTGTAATATGAGATTCCCAAAATATGAGCAGAGTTAAAATAAAAAAAAATAGTTGGAAACAGGGAGATGGACTGTGGAGATGGAAAAGGGATCTGGAGAAGTAGACAGAGGGGAGGGTGTGTGGTGGAGAAGGGGGAATAAAACTGATCAAAATCTCATATATATGTGCCAATTCCCCAAAACGAATGTAATTATTTTGTTTTGCAAATGTATACTCGTAATTTTTTTCTAAAGGGCTGGGTCATAGCTCAGTGTGAAGACCCTGGGTTCAATCCTGATACCATCCCCTAACACACACCTGAATGCAGAAAAACCCTATTATGTTTAGGTTTTGTTATAAACGTGAATCTCATCACTTGTGTTTGGTTAATTTGTGGATTCAGGGAGCAGAAAAGGAGCTGCTTCATTTGGAGTCGGTGTGCAGCTGGGATGCAGAGGCAAGCTGCAGCTCTCTTACACTGTGTGTACACACAGCTGGCTTGTATCAGAAGCTCCAGGAGAACTTGCTGAAAGGCAGAGCATGGGTCCATCACTGAATCAGACTCTGGGGGAGGCCTGGGAAATGGGGTATGGAGCCTACTGGATAGACTACTAATAAGATCCCAGATAACCTTTTATGCATACTGACGTTTGAGAACAACTATTATGCTCTTCCCAGGACTCTTTTGTGCATATAGACTTTTTGCATATAGCCCACTCTTGGCTCTTGGAAAAGTTACTTAAATCCCTCAATTCTCAGTTTCTACATCTATAAAATGGGAATAATTGCATTCATGAACACATAGGGCTATTGTAAGAATTGAATGCAATATATGTAAACAATCTGGTATTCGATAACTATATATGGTATTTAGCGCAAATTGATTATGAAAGGCAATATCTGAGGACATTTCAGAAAACATGAATCTGATTAACTTCATAGGGCTCTCAGGTTAGAAAGAATCGTGAAGAAAGCAAGCGAGAGACCCAGTGATACACAGTGACTAAACCCAAGTAAAGGTTGAGACATGAACACATTCTGTGAATCCTGTCACTCCTTCAGCCATTCCTGAGGAGCATGCAGATGGGTAATGTAATAGAAAGCCCACCCAGATAGGCAAAGGCCCAGAGCAGAGATGGGCAGTTATGGAATGCATTCAGATAGGATGCTACTGTTTATTTAGTGGTCATAAAACTATGCTGAGTCAGGTGCCAAGCAGTGAAGCAATGTTGCCAAGACAGACTGGAAAATAACAGCACCAATACAGACCTCTAGGGAAAAGATTAAGAAGAAAAGTTAGAAGAAAACAGAATCTTCATATATTATACCTTTGTACATGCGTGTGATGGGAAAATGCGCACAATCATCCCAAAAAGAAAAGCAAATAAAAATAGAATTTAGTCCATTCCAAACAGCAGTGTGGGAAATTTGACCAGAGAAGCTTCTTAGACATGATTAGGGTTCAGTCTCTCTTAGTTTAAGGGACCTTAACTGTGAAAAGAACAATGAATTGTGTCTTAAGACCTGCTTCAGTGAAAAAGTCCCCTGATGCCATAATAACAAAATACAATGCTGACTTTAGTCTAATTTAGTCTAAGTTGCATCTGAATTTGGAATCTTAAGATAACATTTCACTTATATGCTTTCTATGTTGTGAACCTTGTCTTATGTTACATTATGCATTGTTCTTTCAGACAAAACCAAGTTAACGGCAAGAAGAAAACAATAATTGCCATTTATTGAGTGCTTAGCTAGGGCTAGGCACTCAGTTAAATTCTTTTCACATGTTATTTATACACTCCCCTCCCCCAAAACCTAGTAGGCGAATACTATTTTGATGCCTGTTTTTTCTTAGGAGAAAATTGAGGAAAAAATTCAAAATCTGAGTCATGCCTCAGTTTATGTACCACTGACCATTTTAAGAGAGGAAAGAGACCATTTCCTATTGTTGGGTGAATTTAGAAGGGGGCTGTTTATTCTGTTAGTAGCTAGAGGACTGCTGCTTGAGCTAGATTCTGTTATACATCTACTCCTATGTGTGTTCCACTTTCTTTCTTGGAACTATCTCCTCAGAGACCCAAGGCCGAAATCACAGCTATGAAATGAGCCATCTGTCACTGAGCCTCTTGGCTACAAAGCTTTACTTTGAATCCAGAAGGAGAGAAAGGCAGTTTGCAGGGTGAAGTCCAGGGCAAAGTTCTGAACAGGGCACCACAGGCGAACAAAAACCTCTCATCCCTACTTGTGAGAGCTTCTACTTGCCTGTTCCCCCAGGCAGTTATCCTAGAAATATTATCAGGGAATGACTCCTTCACTGTATACCGCTCATTTTTGTTATCTAGAATCAAAAATAACTTACTTGTGCAGTGTGGTGGCCCATGCCTGTAATCCCAGCACTTGGGAGGCTAAGACAGCAGGATCACTGCAAGTTTGAGGCCAGCCTGGGCTACAAAGTGAGTTCAAGGCCAGCATGAATTGCACAGTGAGACCTTGTCTCAAAAAGGCAAAAGCAAGAAAGGAAAAAAAGAAAAGAAAAGAAAAAAGGAAACTTACCTCATGACACAGAGGACAAGAAACAAAACTTTAAATGACATGACAATTTTCAGTCTTAGGCAAAGATTATTTAGAAATGCTCTTTATTTTGGAAAATTAATAAAAGTTACTTTGATGTTTCCATTCCCCCTCAATTTTTTTGGAACAAAATTTCCTGCTTTGATTAAAGTTCCCCATTTAAAAAAAAAGTATAAAACTCACAAAGCTTGCATTTCAGTTCACCAAGTTGAGATAGGTCAGCACTTTTCTTCTTAAGTTGACTGTATTTGATTTGCATGAAAAATTAAAATAAAAATACATATTCAATAAATAGACAAAATACCTTTTAAAACTGTTTTCTGAGATGGTCTTGAATCTGGAGAACACAGGGGTTCTACTTACCAGAAACTAACTGGGAAGGACTTTTGTTCCAGTGACGCAGGAAAAGGAATATCTAAATTTTATTTCCAACTTCTTAATTTTTAACAGTATGAGTAATACTTTCATATATAGACCTTGGTATAACTTAACTTTGTAGGTTTTGGCATGTGAGTGATATTATAAGCATCAAACCGTGAATATTTACCCAGAACATTTCAAAACCCTGATCATCATTCTTGGTCAAATACTTCACCAGGCATTTCAACATTTGTGTGTAGCTTTTTACCCAACCATGAAAGTACATAATCTAAGAGAGATAATATTAACCCAAGGATACACAAGTGATTTTTTAAAAGCCATTGAGTAAAATAAATAACAAATTATATAGGTTTATCATATATAAATGGAAAAACAAAATACACAAAAAGTGGGTAGACAAACAAAGGGACAAGTTTAGGCATTCGTGCAGGACAGGTGGCTAAATCAGATGCTCTGGTGACCTCTCCTCATGGACACACCAAGTTTACCACTAAAAGACCTTTATAAGAGCTCAAGAAGCCAGTTGAGAGACCATAGTACCAGCTTTTGGTATTAACGAAAGGAAAAGATGTGCTGAACAGAGTTTCCAGTGTTCCTCCTCCCCCAACTCCAAGCTGCACTGCGAGTAGATGCCTCCTGGTTAGGGGAGAAAGAACCAAGTCCAGACTTTAAACTTGAAACCTGGTACCAGGCTGGTCACAGCGAACCCCACTGCTGGGCCAAACTGCTGGAATTGCTGCTGGGCCCTCTATTACTCCTTCTCCAGCCTCATGTAGTGGGGTGGAGAGCAGGACGTCACCTGCAGAGGATCAGGGCAGAAAAGGCAGCCCAGAGCTTTGTCTCAGAGCCCAGTGTCAGGTTTGCTGCAGAGAGACCCAGCACGAGGTAGCCCTGAAGACCCCATATGCAGGCATGGGCTCAGGGATAGAGCCTCTAGATTGGTTCTGGCATCAGGTGGGCGCCTGTGTGCTGATGAGACAGACTGAGTTTTGGCCATATCAGTTCCACATTTAGAGTAGGTCTAGGTCACTTCTGCCCTCCTCCTAAGTCTGTGCCCTGTTTGTGAGACTTCGTTTAGCATCAACCATGGGAGCTAAGGCACTGTCTCCAATAGCTATCTCCCAACTTTAGGCAGCACAGTTATCACAAAGCCAGTGCTTGCAGATGGGGCTGTAGAACCACTCTAACACCAAGCAGAGATCCACACCCCCAAAGTGACTGCCTTTTGTTTCAGCCTGCACTACTACCAGCCACAACATGGGCTTCAGTACATCCTTGAAACTGTATAGGTTCTTGCTGTTATGAGACTCAGGCATGACCCAGCTTAACCTTAGCTTAAGTGGCCAAGCCACTGCATTCACCTGTATTACCCCAACCGCTATTGCATATAACACCCCAGTCCCTGTGGGTAGCAGAGGACAGTAAGCACAAGATTTTTCCCTAGAACTTAGTTCTGGCCTAGTGAAACCTAACACCAGGGACATCCTATTTAAAATCTCCCATTTACACACCTTCCTATAGACAGAACCTTTAGAACAGATGCAGTGCTAGGGCAAGACATGTGGTCCAGTATACTAGACTTCTATTTTAGCTAGCATCACTTGTGGCTCATTGGCAGCAGTCTTGGACCATAAGTCCACTTTGGCAATAGGCAACCCACAGCAGTCTGGACCTTTGTTTACCTCAGTGTTATGCTGGTCTTGGTGGCTGTGGGCTTAGGGCATGACACAGCCTGGTGTGACTTAGGGGCCTGGATCTAGTCATTCCTCTATGACTCTGCCTAGAACCAGGTGGAATCCCGCAGTGCTTGACCATAGACCAGTAGTATTTGAGGCTTCTGGGCCTTTCCCAGCCCCAGCAAGAGGCTTGTAGGGACAGAATACTCTTCCTAGGTACTTTTCTGGTTTGTCTTCTCCTTCTCCTTCTCCTTCTCCTTCTCCTTCTCCTTCTCCTTCTCCTTCTCCTTCTCCTTCTCCTTCTCCTTCTCCTTCTCCTCCTTCTCCTTCTCTTTCTCCTTCTTCTTCTTTTAACATAATATCATCAGTGTATTTAGGACAAACCTGAGCTTGAATTTCTCTCTAGTATTGAAACAGTGACAATATACCAATAGCGGACTCTCAACAAACCTGGACCTGGGTGTCATCCAGTACAGAAACAGTAGAAGTGACTATAGGTTAGAGAAAATAAGCAGCCTGTTTAATCTATAGAAAGGCAAGCATAAAGTCAGATTAGAAAGAGTCAGATCTTTTAGTGCCCAGTGATATAGCATGCCAATCAGTATCAAGAGCTTTCAGGAAACTGTGGCATTTTCTAGTAATCAAAGCAAGATTCCAAAAACTGACCAGGCAATGATCAGTATGATAGAATGTCTTAGTTATTTTCAGTTACTTTCTTGTCACTGAGATTTAATACCCAATGCCCCAAATTTAAAAGTAGAACGGCTTTATTTTGCCTCATAGTTTTAGAGGTTTCAGCCCATAGTCAGCTGACTCCAAGACAGAATGGCCTGGAAGAGGGGCACAGAAGAATAGAAATAACTCATGGCATGGCAACAGGAAGCAGAGAGCAGTCAAAGAGGAGGGAGGGAGATAGACCCTGTCAGCCCACATCCCAGTGACCCACCTTCTCCCACCAGCCTTTACCTCCCAACATCACATTTCACTATAAACTCATCAGCCAACTAATCCACTGATGAGTGTCGGGCTTCCATGATTCAATCACTTGCCCTAGTCCCCACCTATGAGTGCACAAGGCTTTAGGAGGCATCTAGATATAAACCATAGCAGACAACTCAAAGACTAGAATTGAAAATAGCTATTTTAAGGGAACTCAATGATCTTGAAGAAAACATAGAGAAATATTTCAATACTTTAATATTGTAACATTTCAATACTCTAACAGAAAAACTTAACAGAGATGACAGCCATTAGGAAGATTAAACAGAAATTCTTGAACTACAAAATATACTCAATGAAATTAAAAATAGAAGGTATCAATAGCAGGATAAATCAAACAGAAGTAAGAAGTAATGAAGTCACAGATAGCCTTTTGGAAATATCAAAGTTGGGAAAGAAAAAAGAAAAAAGAAAGCTCATGGAAACTATAGGACAGTATTACAAGAGAAAATTTATTTGGGTTATTAGGGTTTAAGAGAATTTGAAAATTCCAAAAGGACGAAAAACTTATCCAAAGAAATAATGACAAAAAACTCCCCAAATCTAGAGAATGATACAAATGTCATACATGAAGGTCAAAGTTCACCAGCCAGATTTTTTTTTTAAACTCAGCCAAGTCTACACCAAAACGTCTTATGATCAAGCTCTCAAATGTGAAAGATAAGGAGAAGATTTGTAAGGTTGTAAGAAATAAAGAAACAAGTAACATATAGGCATGTCCTGATTTGCCTGACAGTCTACTTCTCTGTAGAAACTTTACAGACCAGTAGAAAGTAGTATGCAATTTTCACAGTACTGAAGGAAAAAGAAAAAAAGCTGTCAGTGGAGAATACTATATCCAATAAAGTTATCCTTTACAAATTGAGAGATAAAAAATTCCCAAACAAAAGCTAAGAGAACATAACTTACCAGATCTCTCTTATAAAAATACTAAATAAATTTCACCATACTGAAGGAAAAAAATCAATGAGAAAGAGCAGCAACTAAAAGCATGAGAAGATATAAAACACACTGGAAAAAGGAATTATATAAACAAGTTCAGAATGTTTTTATACTATAGGCAGGGTGTACAAACAATTCACATATTTAGTGTGAAGACTAAAACCCAAAACAATTAAAAATAACTCTAATATTATCTTAAGAGATAGACAACATGCAAAGACAGAAAATGGTTTATGAAAGTTGAAACTATAAGGAAGAAATAGAGTACAATTTTAGAGTTTTGTTTGTATATTTTCTCTTCTTTTGTTTTTTTTTCATGTTTATGGTGATATTAAGTTCCTTTCATTGCAACTAGTTTATTATATTAAAGGATGTTTTGTGTAAACCTCATGGTAATCACAAACCAAAAATTTATACTATGCAACCCCCCAAAAGAAGCAAGAAATTAAAACACTACTGGAGTAAGGATTTTATCACAAATGAAGACTGTAAGAGAGGAAGAAAGAAAGAAAGAAAAAAGAAAAGAAAAGAAAAGGAAAGAAAAAAAGAAAGAAAGAAAGAAAGAAAGAGACAGGTTATATAATGTTCATAGTAGAACTTTGTCAATGATTACCTTGAATGTAAATATATTAAATTGTCAAATTAAAAGATACAGATTGACTAAAGGATAAGATAAGATCCAACTATATGTTGCTTACAAGAAATTGACTTCACCTCACTGGCACTGATAGACTGAAAGTAAAGAGATGGAATAAGATATTCCATTCAGTAGGAATCCAAAAGAAAGCAGGATATCCATACTATTATCAGATGAAATAAACTTGAAATCAAAACAAGTAAAAAGAAACAAAGGAATTAAATAATAATAAGGTCAATTCATTAAAAGAGCATAACAATACAAAATATATATGTACCCAATATTGGAGCACCCAAATATATGAAGCAAACATTAATAAGCCTCAGGGGAGATAGACTCTCATAAAACAAAAGTTTTATGAAATAACAGAGTAAAGATACAGCCTATAGAATGAGAGAAAATATTTGCAAACAATACATCTGACAAGGGATTGATATCCAGAATATTTAAGGAACCAAAACTCAATTACAAAAAAGTTTTAAAGTAGACAATAGATCAAAATAGACATTTTGCAAAAGACATGCAAATAACCAACAACTACATTAAAAAAATGCTCAACATCACTAATCATCAGGGAAATGCAAATCAAAACCACAGTGAGATATCATTTTATCCCAGTAGAATGGCTGTTATCAAAGAATTTATGCAGGTAAAGATACAAAGAGAAGGATGTGCACACTCTTTTTAGTATTGTAAACAGTCATTAAGGAAAAACATTTCTTTAAAAAAACAAAAATAGTATGATCCATCATATGATCCAGTGATCCCTCTACTGAATATGTATTCAAAGGTAATTAAATCACTGTGTTGAAGAAAAGTTCTGCCCTCCCGTGTTCACTGTAGCACTATTCACAATCATGAATGGCCAAAAAATGGAAACAACCTAAGTGTCCATCAGATGATGGATGGACAAAGAAGATGTGAACAAATACACAATGGAATACTATTTTTCATAAAGTGAATGAAATCTTATCATTTGAGGCAACTTGGATGGAACTGGATAGCATTATATTAAGGGAAATAAGCCAAGGACAGCAGAAAGACAAGTACTGCGTGATCTCACTCGTACAGTACCATATGTGGAATTTTAAAAAGGGGATTTCATAGAGGTTGAGAGGAAAATGATGGTTGCCAAAGGCTGGGGGAGAGTAGGAGGAGCAACAGAGAGATTAAAAAAAAATCAGCAGTAGATACTAAGTTCCAGTTAGGTAGAAGCAAGATGTTCTTGTGTGCTATGACATAGGAAGGTGGCTATCGAGAACAGTAATGTACCATGCATTTCAAAAGGCAAGAAGATGTTGAAGGTTTTTACCATAAAGAAATGATAAATCAAAAGAATTGAGATGTGTTATGTATATGCACCAACTCCCCACCATGAATGTAATCTTTATGTACTATAAATATGCACTAATGAAAATAAAAATTTAAAAAAAGAAATGATAAATTAGGAGACACATGTTTAACCTAATTTAAACATTACTCAGTATATACATATACGCATTGGTACATACATCAGGACATTACATAATAACCCATGAATACGTATAATTTTATGTTTTTATGTATCTAGTAAAAATAAATTAAAAAATAAAAAACTCAAACATAAAAGGGTAGCATATAGGCTTAAGGCATAGCTATCCCCCAAGAACTCATAAGACTTTTTATTCCTTCAATTAGAGAAAAGAAAGCTGATAAACACAACATGTGGTCGTCCAAGGCACAAAACAATCCCTTGTAGACAAGGGTATGAGTGTTTTTCAGAGTATGTTTGTTAGGCTCCCTGAAATGAGTATAAGTCTCTTTGTTAACAGCATTATAAATCTACTTGCTCATATTATTTTCAAGTCACAAAATTC
Organism: Cuniculus paca; assembly: GCA_004365215.1. Classification (NCBI taxonomy): domain Eukaryota; kingdom Metazoa; phylum Chordata; class Mammalia; order Rodentia; family Cuniculidae; genus Cuniculus; species Cuniculus paca. Next base: position 10,300 of record RJWT010051098.1, read on the forward strand.
CCCAAAGAATATAATTATAATTGATAAAGTTTTGCCTACATACATCTTTTTCTTTTGAGAATATGAAGCTAATACTTTTTTATTAATGCTATTTGCTAGGTGCAGTAGGTAGAATTCTAAATGATCTTCTCAGATTCCATGTCCGCAAATCGCCATAATCTGTGAATATGTTGTGTTATGGGACACAGTTAACCTTTTAAAAGATAGGTTATCTAGCTATGCCTAATCTCATCACATGAGTCCTTAACGGCAGAGCGATGTCTCCTGTTCGTGGCAGAAGAGGAAGGCAGAGAAATTCCAAGCACAAGAATTCCATATGCTGCTACTGACTTGATGGCGGAGACAACCACATGATAATGAATGAGCATGGTCTCTAGGAACTGAGAATGGCCTTTGGCTGACAGCCAGCAGGAAAAGGGAGATCTCAGTTCTGCAGAAAATGAAACTG
>RJWT010051099.1:0-10757 GCA_004365215.1 Cuniculus paca
CCCCCCCAACACAAACACCAACCCCCCCAGTTCTTAATCACACAAGTTAGCACCTACTTCAGGCAAAAAACCTCAGAGATTCACTTCAGATAAACCATCTTCCCGCCTCCCTTTTTCTGTCTTCATCTCTAACTTCTAATCTCTAATCTCCTTCCCTCTAGCACCCAATACTGGGCAAAAAAAAAATAAATAAATTTAAAAAAAATCAAGATGATCAAAGGCCCACTCTCCAGAAAGGGGAAACCAAGCCTCCCTAGGTCGCTAACTAACCACCACCAGAAAATTGAGCATTCCCAACAGACGCCTGACACTCAAGAGGTCAGAACAGCTTCCCTAGGGCAGTCAGAGAGGGATGCACGGGTTAGGGGGGAGGGGAAAGTCGAGGCTGTGCCCCCAGCTATCAAGCCCCCACGGAAACATGAGATTCAACTGCTTAAATATAGAAAAAGTGTTACTTAAAAATACAACAGCCTATTTCCCACACAGAGAGGGGAAGTAGGGCCAATTAGAAATCAGGCAGGAAGGACAAAGGGGGAAAGCAGAATGATTGAAAACAAACCAAAACGAAAGCCAGAATGAAAGCCATGAGGAAGAGAAGATGAGGTAAGTAAGAGTTGGGGAAAAGGGATACAGGGAAATGTGAATCTCTCACCCTTCTTTGCTTTCTGATAACATGATTTTTTTTCTCCCCCTGGAAGTGCTGTTTATCCCTTTCTGGAATGGAAGAAATAACAAAAACCAAACAAAAAAATCCTAAAAACAAAAACAAAAACAAAAAAACCACCTTCCTCGTCCCAAAATCCCACCACCTCCTCCCCAGCCACCCGATCCAGAGAGAGAAAATCAAGATGCAGCAACTGGGGATCCAAAAAATGGTAAATGGAAGGGGAGGTGGTGGTGGTGGTGGTGGTGGCGGTGGTGCGGGGAGGCTAAAATAGATCTGGCTTTTAAGAGATAATCGTTAAGTCCTCACGGCAAACCCCGAGTTCGGCTGGATTGGTCTCTGGAGAAGGAGGAGGAAGAGGGCCAGGCTGCTGGTAGTGGCTGGCTCTATTGTACTGGCGGAGCGGCAGCGATCAGCCGGAGACATGCAGGGGAGCCATCTTGCCACTTACCCAGCAGCCCGTGTGTGCGGATGGGGGAGGGCCCTGCTGCAGCAGGGGAGGGGAAAGAAAAGAGGGAGGGAGCTGAGTGAGCAAGGTTCTCATCCTCTGGCAGGCCAAAGGGAGCAGGCAGCACTGGCTCAAGAGGCCTGGCCTTTTTTCTTTTCTCAGATTACAACAGCTACTGAGGCCTAGCCCTACCGGCCCCCACGGGTGCTCCCTCCACTCTTCCCTAGGGATGAGGGAGGGGGCTGGGTGGAGAGGACACACAAAGTTATGGAAGACTCCAGAGAGTAACAAGGGAAACAGTAGAGCTGGGAGTAAAAAATAATTTGAGAAAGATAAAGCCAAAGTTGAAAAATGATTAAAGATAATCAACTCCATCATTCCCATAGAATGGAGGAGAATGAGCAATTTTTTTTAGGTTCCTCCACCCTCTACCCAGAAAGCAAGACATAAACAGTGAAACCAGACCAGTCAGACAAACGCTCACAGTGGGAAAATAGGATGAGAACAGCCACTATCCAATCACTATAGTAACTGGCTGTGCACCCCTGGTAATGGCCATGAGCAACACTATTTAAACCAGTCTGTTTCTAAGGGAGGGTGGGTTGGGTGTGATGACTCTTGCCTATAATCCCAGCACTGGAGAGGCTGAGGCAGGACTGCTGCAAGTTCAAGGCCAGCCTGTGCTACAAAGTGAGCTCAAGGCAGCCTGAACTGCATAGCGAGACCCTGTCTCAAAAAAAAAAAAAAAAAAAAAAAAAAAAAAAAAAAGAAAAAGGAAAGGAAAGAAAAAAAGAGAAAAAGTAAAACCAAGGGAGGGAGAAAGACATGGATAAGCATGGAAAATTCTTTTCCAGATTATGAGTAGAAAGAAAAGTGGGTCTCTGAAAAGATGACAGACAACTTTGTTTTTGAGTCTTTAATAAGGTCATTCTGCACCAGTGTCCTCTGCAGCCAGAAAGGATGAAGATAAACAGGGAAGGATACCTAGCATCACTGAAGTTTGAGGGCCATTTCATGGAGGAAGAGCTCCAAGGTGAGGCCTCTAAAGTAGACTAGACACCGTAAGTCACAGAGCTCTGCTACTTGGGAGAGGAGGAAGAGGTGAGCTGGGCAGACAGTGACTGAGAACTCAGTACAAAATATTAATCATGAGCATTTTCCCCACACTATGTGTGAAACAGACTCTTAAGAGTTCAAGAGGGCACTGAGTAAATACTTGAAATGCTTCTTTGTTGATGGCAAAGGTATCCTTTTGTACCCTAAAGCAGAAGCTTAACTCTAGGACAAGTTTATTTGGGGTGGGAGGGCAGCAAGAATTGAACTCAGGACCTCGTGCTTGCCAGGCAGGTGCTATGCTGCTGAGCTATATCCCTGGCCCTAGGACAAGTTTCTGAGAAGAAAAAAAAAATTTGTTTAAAAAAAAGTTTCTGACAATTTAACCAAAAGCTCAGTATCTCTTTCTAATGCTGAGGATCAAATCCAGGGCCTGATGGACGCTAGGCAAGTGCTCTACTGTGGAACTATACCCTCAGCCCCGAGGGGTATTTTTTGTCTTTTTGAGACAGTCTCACTTTGTAGTTCAGGCTGCCTTGAGCTCACTTTGTAGCCCAGGGTGGTCTCAAACTCACAACGATGCTCCTGCCTCAGCCTCCCGAGTGTTGGGATTACAGATCTTTTATCCAGAAATGAAATGTTCTCGCTGCTGCTGGAAATCCCATGCCAACTGCATGTTGAAGTAGCCATATTTATATATTACTTAAAATTTCCCTTTCACATAGTGGTCCCGTTTGTTCAGAATATTAAAAGAGGTGGGCATGGTGGCATATGCCTGTAACCCCAGCACTCAGGTGGTTCAGGCAGGAGCATCTCTGTGACTCTAAGGCCAGCCTGGGCTGTACAGTGAGTTCAAAGTCAGTCTGAACTTCAGAGATGAGACCCTATCTATAAATAAATAAATAAATAAATAGGCTAGGATCCATCTTGGTCCTGGCCCAATCCTATTACAAGCTGTGTGATAATGGTCAAGTTCCTGATCCTCTCAGAGTATCCACTTCTTACTCAGTAATGTGTGGGTAACAGCAATACCTACTTCATGGAAGAGTGCAGAAATGTTAGCTTGTAACTGTCTGACTTGAATGACATCCCAAATCAAGGTAAGAATATGCATAAAACACATTAGGTAAGGAGATGCACTTAATAGTCCACTGTGCCATTTGAAGCCACCTCGAAAGTTTTTGACTCAAAGAGTAGACTGCTCTTTCTCTGATGCCAAATGATTCAGTGACTGGCATAATGGATTTGTGGCAATGCCCTTATTACTCTGTATAACGACTACTTTATCTCCCTCTCATCTCCACCCTGCAGAAGGCCACAAGGGTAAGGACTACTTCCCTTGGCTTGTACCGCACAAAGGAAGACTCTGCAAGTATTTTTTTTTTTTGTACATATTTCTGTATTAGGGTACCATGGTGGGTACCAAGTGGATACTTACAAATGCCTGCTGACCTAAACTTTTGATATTTTTAGGGTAAAATTTCCACAGAGAGTAAAATGTTGCCTTCGAACATCCTCAAATAAATGCTCCCTGTCCATCCATGGTCCTAAAATACTTTTGGCTGCTCAAATGCCTCTCCCAGAAAGAGCTTACTTAGAAGAACTTTGTTACTAGAGATGTCTATTTTTAAGAGTATGAATTTTACTACTGGCCTTCCTAAGATACAGGAGGATTATACCTTTTATTTCCCTATGATCAATTTTGTGAGATCCCAAGACTTTTATTTCAAAACATATAAAGGAATCCTTGAAACTGTCCCACTCTTTCTAGACAAAGGCAACTCTCTCTTTCCTCTCCCTTAAGTTCTTGCACAAACGTTTCTAAAATCTTTGACAAATATGAAATCATACTGGGAACAGCACAGGGGTGGGGATAGTTATCCATAATTAAACAGCACGCAAAGCACTGGTAGACCAGAAGAAAAGGATGGAGCTACTTGGAAGGTAGTAATATTGCACTACTGTTCAGATGTGAATGAGATTTAAAGAAACTAAAGGCAAAGGAAATTTCTATAAAAATGTATATTTCAATTTTAGTTATTATAGAAAATTCATGAGACACAGAGGACCAGATGTGAAAATTTAGTAAGAAATACTGGGACCTGATACCTTCAGGAGCTTACTAGTTCCAGATAAACTTAAGTATAATTTTAGAAGTTATGCCTGTAGATACAAATTTATCAATGAACAAACTCTAGTGATGTCAATTATGTATGTTGTAATTGTGTGTGTGCATGTATACGGTACTGACAATTGAAGCAGGGAGTATTGAGTTACATATTGAGCCACTTTATTTTTTAAAATTTTGAGATAGGGTTTCACTAAATTGCCCATGCTGGCCTTGAACTCGTGATTCTCTTGCCTCAGCCTTCAAATAGCTGAGATTACAGGTGTGTGCCACCTTGCCCTGCTTGAATTATGCTTTCTAAAAAAATAGGCCAGGGATTTAGCTCAGTGGCTTAAGTGCTTGCCTGGCAAGTGTGAGGTCATGAGTTTGATCTTCAGTACCAAAAACAAAAAAACCCAAACTTCTGAAGTTGACTTTTATAAAAGCCAGGCGTGGCGGTGCACACCTGTAATTCCAGTCTGTAATTGTGGGTTCAAGACCAGCCTGACTACAAAGTGAGCTCAAGGCCAGCCTGAACTGCATAGTGAGACCCTGTCTCAAAAAGCAACATTTGGATAATGGTAGTGTAGGTCCCCTGGGGAGTATCAATTGCTCCATTATACTGGAAACACTTCCTTCCCACAAGAACAAATAAGCAGAGAGCCAAGAGCCGGAAGTTACTACTGCCTACTTGGTTCATGTACACAAAAGATTGTATTTCAAAAAACTCAGGGTTTTTTTTCTTTTTTCTTTCTTTTGAGACAGGTTCTCGAAAGGTTGCTCAGGCTGGCCTTGAACCTGCAGTGATCTTCCTGTCTCAGCCACCCAATTACAGGTGTGGGCTACCACACTTGGCCAAAAGAATTCAGGTTTGAATTTACTATTGCCAAATGATATAGCTGCCCACATCTGCCTTTTTTCTTTTTAACCCCTTGTTGTTTTTGTAATGTTAAAAAAAAATTGTATTTTCTGCTGTATGAGGACATTTTTGTGATATTCATAGCACACTAAAGACTAGATTTTGGAAGTGGGCTTGGTTAAAATAAAACCAATAATCACAAATCTCTGCTCCAAGCAAACAAAAAAGATACCTTACCTCATAAATTTAGAATTCCTCAGGCACAATACGAATCAGAACAGGTTTAACCAAACACAGCAAAAAAGTTAGCCAATCTCTTCCAAGTGGTGAGAGGTCCTTGAGGTCTAATTTTTAAAAAACATTTTACTGCTGTTTTTTAAGTCATGTGACTTCTTGTTGAGACACACAGGAAAACCAAGGTTAAGCCACAAATGATTTTTCCTTTAATACAGTTGATCCCATTTTTAAAATTGGCTAGGCTCTAGGGGACTGCCATGCTGTGAATCCTAGCACTCTGGAGGGGTAAACACCAGAAGGAATGTTGCAAATCAGATGAAACACAGGAAAACTTCTCAAACATTCATTTACTAAATCCAGTGCTAGAACAACCTATAGGTTTAAATGCTGAGGATCATTCTACATAATTTGGGCATTCTGTCCTTTTTGAGGCAGGGTCTTGCTATGTAGGTCAGGCTGGCCTTGAACTATGTAATCCAGGATGGCCTAAAACTCATGGTGATTTCTTTGCCTCAGCCTCCTGAGTGCTGGGATTACAGGTGTGTGCCACCATACCTGTTTGTTTGGTTTTTTTTTTTACAGGGTTTCACTATGTAGTCCAGGCTGGGCCAAACTCACTATGTAACCCAGGTTGGCCTCAAACTCACAGCGATCCTCCTGCCCCGCACTCCCCAGTGATAAGGTTATAGGCATGCGTCACCACATCTGGCTGTACATGTTTTTTTTGCTAGGCTGTTCAACAGATTATCTGGCAAGGAAGAAGGAAAGCAGGTAAGAGGGATGCATACGAGATGTTGCTGAATGTAGGTTCCACTTCTAAACTATAGGATGCTGTGAAGTTTAGCTAGGCAACAATGGCCAACCTCATTATGTGCTGAGGGTGCAACCTGGTTATTATGGTACCTGGTTGAAATCCATGTGGCTAGAATAATCTCAGTCCTAAAATGAAGATCAAAGTCACCAAACCCTGGGAAGAAAAACTATATATGACTGTAAGCTTCACTTTCCCTGGACTTGAATGGCAAAGTCCAGAATAGAGGTGATTCAAAACAATGTAACATGCTTTTCTGTTGATAGGATCTTGCACTCACAGAATTTTAAGGATAGCAAAGAACTTTTCAGAAAATTGTTTCTCAAGGTTCGTTAGGAGCAGTTCCTCAGGCCCAATAAGCAGTAGGTCATCAATCTGCACTTTGTGTTCCACAGAATGAGGTTATAAAGTTATAAAGATGGGAAATGCCTCATTGACAATATAGCTGGGGAATTCTGAATACTTTCCAAAATCTGCTAATATTCATTTTATGGTCCTAGAAGAAACACTCTTTTTCCAAAGAATATACCCACCTCAAAAGGGAAAACAAAAACTTTTCAAAAGAAGAGTGAACTAGGCTGGGGATTTAGCTCAGTGGCCTAAGCGCCTACCTGGCAAGTGCAAGGTTATGAGTTCAATCCCCGATGCCTCGAAAAAAAAAAAAAAAAGAGTGAACTTTTGGGTTCCAAATTGAAAGTATAATGGCTATGAGGTGGCACCAGAACCAAAAATACAATGAACTAGCAAGGGTCTATCCCAAAGCAAAAGCTATGTTAAGGAGTAAAAAAACTACCATTAATGTCACAAGGAAAACAATCATGTCAACTGCCCACCACCCTCCAAAACTCAGGGTTAGAAGACAGCCTGAAGCTCTCAGAAGAGTGTAAACTATCAGACTACTAAACATAGGGAAAAAGAATATTGATAGCAGTAGTGTTAAAATGACATTAAACCAAATACGTACCAACTTGAGGTCAAGTCCAAAGCAGTTCAGAATTCCAAATGTCTAAAGCTAAGTAATCTTATTCCCTTAATGCTTTAAATTTTCATTTTCCTTAAAAGTTTGAAGCTAGGAGTTTTGGTTCAATGGCTTCTTAACTTTTAATACCAAGTTCAGAATAACGAATGACATACGGTGCCTACTAAATTACAAACTACCTGATATAAGAGTATTTCCTTAGGACTTAAGGATTTAAAAACTCACGTTAATTATAAGATCAATCTAAGGGGCACAGAATAAATTTGTGACTTGACAGGAACTTCATATTTTGCTGCACTATGTGATAAAAGAGCATAGACTGTATTCAATAAAATGTCAGATAGTAATCAGGAAAAATGTAAACTAACAGCATACTCTTTGGTGCTATTCATTACAGACCCTCAGTATCCTTTATTAAACTATTCCCAGGCACAGATGAAGCTGGTAAATGTGAGTTAAGGACTGAATGAGGATTCTGTGCATCAATTTCCTTACACTGGCTTGAGCGGGGAAGCAGAAGTCTCTGCTGCCTGCTGCTTAAAGGTATTATTCGAGAATGTTGATCACAGATGTTTTCCTTAACACCTCCCCTCCCCCAACTTTTCAGACTTCCTTAAATGTTCTTAGCCAGGGATGGTGGTGCATGCCTGTAATCTCAGCACTCTGGGAGGTTGACACAGGAAGAATATAAGTTTGAGCCCAGCTGAGACAACTCAGTGAGACTGTCTCCCAGAAAAATAAAGCCTGGGGATATAGCTTAGTATAAAGGCTCTGGGCTCCATCTCCAGTAACAGAAAGGAAAAAATAAAAATTCGGTGGCAGCTTCCACCCCGGTAACTGAAGCCTAACCTTTGTCCAGATCATCTGCCTTCATGTTTTAAAAGAAAAAAGAAAACTAGGAATGCTTAGTCAAAAAATCTTAGGGAGCAAAGACCTATCTCACACTCATAATTCCTTATTTACAGATCAGTCAAGATTTATCACTTACACAGTGTGATGAATCCTTTCTGAGTCTGGTAGATGAGAAGGCTGAGTCTCTGAGGTTTGAGGCTGTGTGGCAGCTGGTGGTTCTGCCTCTTCAGCTTCACACTTCTTTGGGCTTCCCTGTGAGAACATAGCAAACCAAAGATAACGAAGGACTTAAATCTGCTTGGCTCCTCTTCTTCAACCTAGAGCTGCAAAAAGGCAGACCAGGACATGCACAGTGCCAGCTCCACACAAACGCCCTCTGTGTCTTCGTTATTTCATTTTACAATGTGAAAGGGACTATAGCTTAAAGGTAAGTATTTAAGAATTTCTATGGGGCCAAGGATATAGCTTAGAGGCAGAGTGCCATCCTCCTAGAAGCGCTAGGTAGTAAGTTTGATTCCCGGTACCCCAAAACAAAAACAAAAACAAAACAACACAAAAAAATGGAACCAGGGCCAGGGTTATAGCTTAGTGACATGGTGCCTGCCTGACAAGTGCAAGGTCCTGATACCAAAAAAAAAAATTTCTATTTCTGTTCAGGCCTTATGCATGCTAGGCACACGGTCTACCACTGACCTAGATCTCTAGGCCCTAGAATTCTCTTTTTAAAAAAACAAAAACAAAAACATCTCACTGTGTAGTTCAGGCTAGCCTCAACTCACTACATCTCTGCTGGCCTCAAGCCTGTGGTGTTCCACCTGTCTCAGCCTCCCAAGTTCTAGGGTTACAGGCATGTAAGTGCCACACCCAGTTAGTATTCTTCTTTGGGACAATCGAGAAAAGGTTTCCTTCTGGGCAGACAAAAGGAAGAGATCTGAGCTGGGGATATAGCTCAGTGGCAGAAGCACCTGTCTGGCAAGCACAAGGTCTAGAGTTCAATTCCTGGTACTGGAGGAAAAAAAAAAAAAAAAAAAAGGAAGAGATCCGCGGATGAACTGATGCTGAGAGGCATGGACATGAGACTCTACTACATGTATTCATGAAAAGCTTTCATGAACCAGGGAGTTGAAAATGAGTTAAGCAGGATTAGCAAGTATCCCAGTATTTCTTTTGAGCCTTTCTTTAAGACAAAAGGGAAAATGATGCCTCTTGGTAGAGGCCATAGTAGCCTACCCGCTCAGGCTGCACCCTCTGGGTCACATGCTTTTCGACTGGCTCGGGCTGGTTCAGATGCTTCCCTTGGATAGAGGATGAGGAGGTTGGTGTCCTCTGCTGTGGCTCAAGGACCTGCAGCTGTGGCACTGGTGGACCTGCAACCTCTTGACCAGAAATGGGATCTTTGGTTTCAATGTAGCTGGTGTTACTGTCCCTGGAGACTCCAGGGCTCAGAGACTAAAGAAATGAAATGAAACACTTTAGTAAAGCAAATTACTCTATATGGCATATACTGGATATTCATTTGCATGGATGAGTGGTACACATTGAGTGTTCTACCTCTGTTGACCCAATTCACACTCCGGATCTTTGTGTTTATTCCCATTTGAGTTCATAATCTCTCTGACTGCTTATTCAACAAATTTACTGAGTTCCAACTGGGTGCTAGGTACTGGGATACACATATAAAGGCATATCTACATCCTCAAGAAGTTTATGTCTTGCAGAAGAGATAAGTAAAATGGACTTAACATTCTCTGGAATCACAGGGACTCATAATAAAAAAGGACCGCCGGGCATGGTGGCTCACGCCTGTGATCCCAGCACTCGGGAGGCTGAGACAGGAGGATCTTTGCAAGTTCGAGACCAGCCTGGGCTACAAAGTGAGCTCAAGGTCAGTCTGAACAGCATAGCGAGACCTTGTCTCAAAAAGACAAGGGCCGGGGATTTAGCTCAGTGACCTAAGTGCCTGCCTGGCAAGCATGAGGCCATGAGGTCTATCCCTGGTGCTGCAAAAAAATAAAATAAAAATAAAAGGGACCCCAGTTAGGGAACAGTAAACTGAAAATTAAATTCCGAAATGAAAATAATGAACTGGGGACTAAATGAGTATTTTCCTATTCCTGCTTGAAAAAGCACTGGCAACTCATGCAAGACTGTTTTATACTCACTTTCCTGCTACTGCTAGATGCAGAACGGGAACGGGATCGGGAACGTGACCTGGACTCTGATGTTGACCTGGAGCCTGGCTGAGGTCTAGCATGAGGGTTAGCGTGAACATGTGCCTGGGACACCTCTCTCTGCTTGGATCTTGGAGGGGAGTAAGACTGAGAGCCTGAACTGTCAGGAGAGCGAGATCTGGATCTAGAACTGGAGGAGGAAGACGAGGAGGACCGGCTTGAGGATGAGTCAGCCGACTGTTTTAACTTGTGGCTTGGAAAAAGAGAATGAGAAGCCCTTTGGCCTTCCTTCTGTTCCAAACACTGCTGTTTCAGAGATTCATCAGTGATCCCTTTGGCTGGTGTTGGTTCTTCCATTTGTGGAGGGAATGGCTGAGCAGATTTTTCTGACTCAGCTGCATGACCTTTCGGGGTTGAATATTCCCCCACTATGCTTTTCTCAGGTAGGGGCAGAACACTCTCCTCTGCCACTTTCTCTGCTGGAGATTCTGCTTTGGTGTCTGCAGGACTGGACAAAGGAGACAGGCCTCCCACCAACTGGACAGTGTGCTCCCTGGTCTCAGCATCAGCACTAGG
>RJWT010051100.1:0-10746 GCA_004365215.1 Cuniculus paca
AGATTAGAAGACACAACCCCAAGTACAAACACACTCAGCCACCTTATCTTTGACAAAGGGGCCAAACATGTTCATGGAAGAAAGATAGCCCCTTTAATAAATGGTGCTGGAAAAACTGGCTTTCTATATGCTGAAAACTAAAATTAGACCCAAGCCTATCACCATACACTAAACTAACGTCAAAATGGATCAAAGATCTAAATATTAAAACAGAAACACTAAAGCTGCTGGAAAACAAAGTAGGTAGAAATCTTGAAAATATAGGGGTAGGTGGAGAATTCATGAACAAAAGTCAAACTGCACGGGAAACACTTCCCAGAATCAACAATTGGGATCTTGTCTTGTTAAAAAGTTTCCGCATGTCAAAAGAAGTGTCCAACAGAGTGAAAAGAAAACCCACAAATTGGGAAAAAAATTTTAGTCAACTGCCCTTCAGACAAAGGTCTTCTATCTAGAACATATAAAGAATTAAAAAAAATCAGACCCCTGAAATTCAAAGACCCAATCCAAAAATGGGCATCTGAGATGAAAACACACTTCTCAGCTGAAGAAATATGAATGGTAAATAAATACATGAAAAAAATGTTCAGCATCATTGGTCATTAGAGAAATGCAAATTAAAACAACTCTGAGATTCCATCTCACTCCAGAAAGAATGGCCAAAATCAAGAAAACCACCAACGATAAATGCTGGAGAGGCTGTGGGGAAAAAGGAACCCTTCTCCACTGTTGGTGGGACTGCAGACTGGTGCAACCACTGTGGAGGTCAGTCTGGAGGTTTCTCAAAAAGCTAGGATTGGAAGTCCCATTTGACCCAGCTATTCTGCTTCTGGGCATATTCCCAGAAGAAGTGAAATCATCTTACCACAGTGATATATGTGCACCCATGTTTATAGCAGCACAATTTGTAATAGCCAAATCTTGGAAACATCCCAAATGCCCATCATTTGAGGAATGGATAAAAAAGATGTGATACTTTTATACAATGGAGTACTATTCAGCTATAAAGAAAGATCACATTGAGGCTTTTATAGGTAAATGGATGCGACTTGAGACCATACTCATAAGTGAAATAAATCAAAATCACATGTGTAAACACCGCATTGTCTCCCTAGGGTAAGAAACTGAAAGACTCAATAAGATACAAAATCCCTGATAAATATGGGGAAAAAGTTCTGAAGTCCAATAATGCTTTTATTCTTTGATATGATTGGTGTAAGTCTGTTTTCTACTATTTAATTGCAATATGTGAGAAGATAGGAGCAGCTTTTTTGAAGAAAACAAAGGACATTAAGATAGCCATTGTTGATTTCTTAATATCTGATTTGAAGGCCTGTAATGCTTTCACTCTTTTGTTTTATCTGGTTTTATATTATTTTGTTTTGTTTGAGTTTATTGTGTGTGAAGGTGTGAACAACCATTTTGAAGAAAACAAGAGACACTAGGGTAGCCATTGTTAATTTCCTATTGTTGTTTTGAAGACCTGTATTGCTTGCAGTGGTCGGTTCTGAAATGTTTTGTTGTGTTTAACTCTGTTCTGTTTTGTTTTGTTTTGCTTTGCTTTGCTTTGCTTTGCTTTGTTTTGTTCTCTTTAAAATAAAAAAATTTAAAAATAAACATTAGAGCTTCGGTGGTTTAATTTGCAGCAGTACTTCTTAAAGTACCATCCCCTTCTGCAGTTCTTTCAAATCCCAGAATGGTCCCAAAGTCTCCCCAGATTTCCCCAAATTCTGTCAGTCTAGCTCTCCTGACTTCTTCCCGCCCCCACCTCAAATGCTTTCTCATTTATATCCATTTAGACTCTGACATCTTTTTGTAGTTTCATTTCTCCTTTGCTCCTTACCTGGATTCTCTACAAAACAGAACCCAGTACTGACCCAGAAAGCTAAAATCTTTCTCTTTTCTTCTTGTACCTCTGGCCCAGCTGCTCTTTGTTTCCTTATTTGTATTATGAAAATACTAACAGCAAGACTAGAAAAGCAAGAATTCCTAGAATGGTGGGGGCGGGGTGGGGTTCACATAAACAGGGATGGGGGAGGTTTAGATACTTACACATTAAAATGTCTTGTTCCCATCACACATATATCCTTAAGCACTCGAGTGAGGATAGTGTGGGCTGCCATAACTCCACAACAGATGGAAAATCTCTCAGTTTAAAAATACTCACAAAGCTGGATTTAGACAGATGTTCCACCTGAAGGCACAGTGAACAAATTAATGCTCACAGTGGACTATGAAACTCTAATCTATAAAGTGCAAAGGGAAGGGGAGGAAACCAGAAATTATTGAGCACTTATTCAAGTCATGTGTTAAGCTCTTTAAACAATGTCATGATATTTAAAACCCCCAATAACCCTCAGATCAGCATTCTCGGCTTGAGAATCTATAGACTACAGATTCAGTAATATGAGTGGGAAGAGTTTAAAATGCTCTGACTCGACTCAAAAATAATGTGCAAGTGATTAACATGAGCAGATCCTGGATCATCAGGGAGATTATCTTTAAACCAAGAGTCACTCACACTAGTCCTGTGCTACTTTCATTGAAATGGGTTAATGAGAAATGGGTTAAGGCAAGGGCAGGCCTTAATATATTGGTGGCACATATGTGCCAAGGAGAGGCCAAATGATCCAGTAATGTGTGAGACTGTTGTTGGGTTTGCAGGCATTCAAATTTACAGTAAGGTTAGGGATGTGAGTCAGCACGTGGCATGTGGTAGTAAAGTCATATTCGAAAGAAGATGCATGAAAGTCGTATCATTTTCATACTTTGAACTATGATTTGGTATAAGAAAGACGATATCATCGTTTGTATTAGAGTACCTTTATCAGTTTGCTGAGATACAGCAGTGTGACAAATTAGATTATTCTTTCCAATTTTTCATTCCTTATCTATCATAGTAATATACAGCCAAGCCCTTTGTCTTGTGATTTTGATGCACTACTTATTAGAGAGGATAGAAAAGCTAGGAAAAATAACAAAACAAACAAAACTCCCTGTTTTACATGACAGTGAAAATGTTCAGTAGAACTTTTACTTTTGCTTGCACAGAAGACAAACGTGTGTCTAATGACCTTGTGGCCTTGGCCGAGGAGTTCAGATCAGAGTGTTGCTAATGTGAGCAGGCTGCAGCTCCCTGCACCCCAAAAAAGGTTTGCCAAGAGATAAACTTAGAAAAGGATGGCCCAGTTTGCAAGCAAAAGTCATAAGGAATGTGGGAGCCTGGGAATTCCAGAAGCTGTGGACTTGATAAATATATCTATTTTTCACTTCTAATCAGTAAAAGATGAATTTGAAAAATACCTTTGCATTTGGAAGACCTATGAAAATAGCCTCAGGGAAATAAGAAAATCCAGGCATGAACTCATTAAGACAAAGCTAACAGCAGATATTTTTATCTGGTCAAAATGACTTTCAGGAAATTGACTTAGTGATCTCACTGATGTCTGGTGAACCGGAAGAAATTTTAGTTAAGTGCAGAGGGGAAGAGACACACCTCACAGAGATTTACCGTGGCTTTTGGCATGTGGAATTATCCATAATTAACTGCATTGAAAACCCAAAGGTTTGTGGAAGATCTGTGCTTGCAAACATGCTGCTGTGCTAGATTAAAAGAGAGTGACTTCCAGATGAAAATAAGAACTCTAGGCTCCTGCTCCCCACAGGTAGGAAGCAGGAAAAAAGCTGCTCTCACCCTTTCCAGCAGAGTCTGCAGAAGGACCCAGGAAGGAGAATGAAAAAGGAAGGCTATGATGGGATGGAGCTGGGCCATGATAGACAGTGGACTGGCCTTGCTCCCAGGAAGCTGGCTGGGGCCTAAGAAGTCATACATGCATACCCATGTTGATAGCAGCACAACCTGTAATAGCCAAATCTTGGAAGCAGCCTGGTGGATAAAGAAAATGTGGCATAAAGAAAAAGTAGGAATGGTCCTACTTTGGCATAACAAAGGATGAACTTGAGTCATTTGTAGGAAAATGGATGCAGCTTGAGACCATAATGTTAAGTGAACTAAATCACTTAAGCTAAATATCATATGGTTTCTCTTATATGAGAAACCCTAAGTATAAATAAAGAGCAAAATAAAAATTAGATAAAAAGAAAGAAAGCTAGATCTTTTGCAAATGAGAAGAGGATCAGGATATAGGGGGACCGAAGGAGAGGGGAATGAAAAGTAAAAAAAATTAAAATGTTATATACATATATCAACTCCCTATGATGAATGTAAATGCCATGTACTATTAAAATACCATGTACTGCAAATACCATGCACTATTAAAAATAAAAATTAAGAAAAAAAAGAAACCTCCCTACCCAATGGGAAAACTGCCCCATATTTTCAGAGTGGGATTTCAGAATTCCTATGGCCCAGCATCCACCGTATGCTTCCCAGGTTTCTGCTTTTTGTTTTGTTGTCAAAATTTTTATTAGTTCATGTTTGTGGTGCATAAAGACTACATTCACTGTGGGGATTTTGGTACATGTGTACAACACATCCTAATTCTTTTCACGTCCTCCATTTGGTCCTTAACCCTGTTTAAACAGCATTATATGTTGGAGTATAAAGTGATGGATTCTTCATCTTTTTAGTTGATGAATGTCCAGACCAAAAAGAGCCACACTTGGTCCCAATGTAGAGCACAAGACCCTGAATGTTGAGCCTGTGCTATGACTGTAGCTGGTGTTTGGTGGTCCTGAGGGACAGGGGGCATACGTTGCATATGGGAGCAAAGTGAAGCATTGTGAGCCAAGGGAGACTGTGGTAGATCGAACTGTTGCTCCCACTTCTTCCGCTGCTACAGATTTTCACCTCTGCACTCTTTGCCATGAGATTTTTGCAGTACCTTCACCAGTGTAAGCATTTGGCTTTTCTGCCCAAGCCACTGAGGCTGGGCTTGGCAGGGATACTAGCAAACGTCTTACAAGAAAATACTCAGAAAGTGTGTTCCTGATTCCTGAGAAAATTAAAAACAATACCAACCCACCACGCCTTATGTAGCCTCTTCTCCTAGAAAGAACACACAGTATGCATAACCAAATCTACTTGCAAAATGGTGCCAAGCCTCACCTCACCCAGCTGAGATCAGTCCGTCCCCACCATGAATGCGAAACACGAGTATCTGCAAGTTACTGAGGTTGTCAGTTATATAGCAGTATTTTCACAGCAGTTGACTAGTACTTGAGAATTGTAAGAGGGCTGGTGATGCAGGTTAGGTACTTACCTAGCAAGTGTGAAGCCCTGGGCTCTATCCCCAGAAGCACAAAATGAAAAAAGTATAAGCCTAAAGGATGCATACAAATGTTACGTTTATAGAGAGCTCACCAACATTAAATTAGGGAATATTTTGAGTCAAACCTCGGTCCCCATTAAAAAAACATATCTATCCACAAATTCACCATCCTGCTTTGTGTAACTCTGATGAAGACATATTGTGGGTGAGGACATAGGCAGTTCAGTCTGGTGGCTTCTTGAAGCCATTGTGCCTGACTTGTCCTGTTCGCCTTCGGTGTACTTTTCTGCTTGTGCCTTGCCATTTTTTTTCATTAGTTTTCAGTAGCTTCCCTTTTGTCTAGATGAAAATTAAATTAAAATCCTATATAAGAACATACAAAGATCAAAGGAAAGAGAAAAAAATTTAAAGAAAGAAAAAGAAAATAGGAGGAAAAGACATAAACTGCCAAATTTTGATGATGAAACCTGGCAGGGGAACTATAAGCAAAGCTGTCAGTGTCCAAATCCTTTTAGTGTTTTTCCCCATCAAAGGACCGACACACAAAGCTCGTGTGTTTCCACTATTAGCAGGCAAAGGCTTTCAAAGTCCTTCAGAAACCAGTGCCCGTCCACCAATAAGACCGATGCTAACATCAAAGTATGCAGCCTGCAGGAGAAAAAAAAAGCGGGGGTGGGGGGGAGCCCTGGAAGATTCTGGAGAATTAGACCTGGAAGGAAAACATTGTTGGAAATTAAAGTCCAGATTACAAAACACGTAGAGTCTTTTAATGTTCAGGAGAGCTTTTTCTTGTTTAAGGTTTCCTCATTGGAGAATAATTTGAGTGGTTTCAGATGTTAATCCCATCATGGAGGGGAGGAAAAACCCTCCGGAGTACTATTTTTTCATGTGGCTCAGTGTTAACAGGCCCTTTAAAGCTGGAAGAAACTCGTAAGCTCCCTGGGATAGTTTTCAAGAAGTGTCCTCAGGACGTGCCACTTAGAACCCTGTCATCAGTCTGGCCAGGGCGAGGGCTTCTTACTCCCTTAGATGAAGATAGACCCTGACCATTCACGACTTCACAGCCCAATTCCTCCCTGTCTGTCTGTCTATCTGTCTGTCTGTCTGTCTGGCTAGTTGGCTGGGCTGTGGTCACTCCAAGGCCTGCACAGAACCAGTCCACGAAAACGTGGTTTTCATTAGCTTTCTTTCCTCCAAGGGTGTTGTGAGAGAACTTTGGTGGTATAGAGAAGAGAAGGGAAAACAAATACAAAAAGGAGCTTACATCTTTTCCTTGGGCCACTCATAGTATGGCACTGTGTAGGTACCAGAATTTAATTGTTTCTCTGTCAACTTGTGTGTGGGTTACTTCTTCTTAAATTCCTACTACGGATGATGTTGAATTAAGAAACTGTGTGTATATAAATTTTCACTCACTTCAAAAATTTTCTGTGGGAATGATTACTGGAAGTGATATACTTGGTTAGACTTTGCACATTTAAATTTTAGATGCTACCTAATTGTCCTTCAAAAAGTTTACCAGTTTATGATTACACCAAGAATAAAAATTTTTCAAAATTTCTTTGTGCTTTTGTGTAGATAAGCATACCATTTACAAAGAGGTCATTTTCACACTTCCCTGTTAGATCGTATACATTTATTTTCTTTACCATTCCATTTACAGTAGTAGGACCTCCAATCAAATATTAACAGAAGGGCAGTATCACGCATCTTTGTCCAAGTGTTACTGTTGGTACTGTTTCTATAGATTCACCAGTAAATATAATATTTACTATGGGCTTCTTATAAATATCTTTTATTACATTAAAAGAATTGTTTAAGGGCTGAGGATTTAGTCCAGCAGCGTAAGTGCCTGCCTGGCAAGTGCAAGGTTGTGAGTTGGTTCCCTGCTACCAAAAAAAAAAAAGAAAAAGAAAAAAAATTGTTTAGATCAGACACACAAGCTTAAATGTTGCATGGTTTCTCCTATATGAGAAGTCCAAAGTGTAGATAATTTAAGGAGCAAAATAAAAGATAGATAATAGGAAACATGGAGATGGATCTTTTGTGAATGGAAAAGGGACCAAGAGATGGAGGGAGCAAGAAAAGAGGGGAGAAGAAGGGGACATTAAAAAGAATTAATAAGCCAGGCGTGGTGGTTCATGCCTGTAATCCCAGCACTCGGGAGGCTGAGACAGGCGGATCGTTGTGAGTTTGAGACCAGCCTGGGCTACAAAGTGAGCTCAAGGCCAGCCTGAACGGCATAGTGAGACCCTGTCTCAAAAAACAGGGCTGGGGATCTAGCTCAGTGGACTAAGCGCCTGCCCGGCAAGTGCAAGGCTGAGTTCAATCCCCGGTGCTGCAAAAAAATAAATAAATAAATAAATAAAAATTTAAAAATAAATAAAAAGAATTAATAGGTTTTATGTACACAAACCAACTGCCCACAATGAATGTAATCATTACATACTGCAAACATGTACTAATTGAAAAAGAACTGTTACAAACCGAATGCTTTTATCATCCTGAAATTCACATGTGAAATCTTAACACCAAATATGGTGGTATTTGGAGATGAGGCCTTTGGTAGATAATTTGGTTTAGATGAGGTTAAGAGTAGGATTCCTACAATGGTATTAGTGCCCCTTGAGAAGAAGAAAGTCTTTCCATCCCTCACCCACCAAGCCTCTTGTGAGGACAGGGAGACATGGTAGCCATTGGTAAGTCAGGAAGAAGGCCCTCACAAGAACCTGGCCATTCTGGCACTCTGACCTTGGACTTCTAATTTCCAGAACAGTGGGGAGCAAGTCTCTGTTGTGTAAGCCATGCTCTCTATGGAGTTTTGTTGTGGTAGGATGAACAAACCAATCTAAGAGCTTCCTTTTTGAGTCACCTAGGATGTATTCACCTCCAAATTCTAGAAAGCGCAATTATCACAAGCTTAAACACCGAAAGCAGTGAGTTTTTTAAAAATCCTAAGAACTTCAGAGTTTCAGGGAATCCCAGGGTGCTGGCATCGCAGATGTGTGCCAGCACCCTTGGCTTCTTCTGTAATTTATGTCAAGCCCTGAAATAGCATTAATCTGTCTGAGCAGTGGCGTTTCTTACTCCCTCATCCAGTTTTCCCTGAGCTCCGAACCCTTCCCCAAGTTCAGGATGTAGCCAAGAGTCGCCTCCTTTTCTTGGGCTGCCTCTCTTCACAGGCTTCTTCTTGTACTTTCTAAAAAATAGTTTTATCGAGATATAATTAATACACACTAAAATCTACCCTTTTATACTATCTAATTCATTGTTATTTAGTGTATTCAGAGTTGTACAAAAACCGCTACCACCTAATTTTAGAATTTTAGAATTTAGAATTTTAGAAATTCTACTCACTAGCAATCCTCTTCCTGTCCCCCTCCCCTCCTTCTCTAATAACTACTTATTTGCTCTGTTTCTTTGTGGATTTGCCCAGTCAGAACATTTCATATAATATATGATTTTTTTCAGATGAGTTTCTTTCAGCTAGCATGATGTTTCCTCCATGTTGTATCAATCTGTCATCTCTTTTTACAGTCACTCATTGCTTCATGACAGAAATGTGTTGAGAAATGTTCTGTTTGGCTACCACAAGGCGCACCTACATAGAGCTCGATGGTGTAGCATGCTACATACCTAAGCCTGTGGGTTTGGTGTAGCTTGTTGCTTCTAGGGCCATGATGAACAAAACAACACAAAATTAAATTAAGCACAAGAAAAAACAATGCAATCCAGAGATGTGGTTGACAAATGTGTGGGGCTACGGCTAACAGCACACTGTAAACATAAACTTTTTTTTTATAAGTAAAGAAGTACATGCTAAAACAATGACAAAAAGTATAGTACAGTGCAGACATAAATCAGGAGCACAGTAGTTAATTGTCAAGTATTATACACTGAGCATAACCGTGGGTGGTGTGCTTTTATATGACTGGTAGTGCAGCAGGTTCGTTTATACCAGCACCACACAGATACGTTTATGGTGGATACAACATCAGGAGGTGATAGGAGTTTTACAGGCCCATTATAATCCTAAAGGCCCACCATTGTATGTATGGCCCATTCTTGACCTAGATGTTATTATGTGGTACATGACTATAATTCCAAATAATGCTCTGTTGTGTGGATGTACTCTATTTTGTCTAGTCATGCATCAGTGAATTGACATTTGCAGTGTTTATATACTTTTGGCTAAAGTGCATACTGCTGTAATATCTCTGGGGTTTTAAGAAGGTTTGGGACCTGAGACTGGAAGGTTATTAGATTCCCCTTGGCCTGTTCCATTCTCCTACGCTCTCAAATGGATTTGGCTTCTTTCATTTTCTCTTCTCATAAAAGTCTCTTTGTGGCTGAGCTACTTTCTGTGTCTCACTATCGACACTTCCATTGTCCCCTGGGGGGTCCCCGTCCCTGGTGAAAAGTCCCTCCTTTCTGTAGCAATACAGTGCTTTTCTTTCTGCATGCTATCCTCCGCTCTACCCCTTTGCCTTTTCCTGGGGTGAGGAGGGTTACTGGAAAAGCTTAGAATTTCCTGACTTGCCCCCTTCTTGCTCTCACCATCCCACTGTTTGGGGGTGGAGAGTTAGGAGCTAAGGCAAGCCACTTGCTGGTCTCTCCCTTGTCCTGCTTGCTGCTTTGTAAGCACTGTGATAGGAAGTTGACCTTCTGTCTGAGTTCAGCGTGCCGCCCTACCCCAACCAGATTTACATGTTTTTACTCATTTCATTAGTTTTTAAGGGGAAAACTATTGTAGCTTGTTTTCAGTCTTTCCGGGATAATTCCAGGTGATTCTTCAAAACTGATCACTAGCTATTTACTTAATTATCTATTGCGTGATCATAACATGATTTATTTAAGAACTTGTCCCTACTTTTGAATACTGAACTCTATTTTGTCTATTTATAAATAATGTTGGGAGAAGCATATTTTGCAAAACTTTCATTTTGTTTATTTTTTTTTTGGAGATAAATTTCTTAAACCAAATTTCCAGATGTGTAATTACCTGACTGAAGGATAAGAGGACAAGATAAAGATAAGAAGTTTTAAGGTCCTTAAAACTTTTACATCAAGTGTGTCCAAGAATGATTGTTCTAATTTGCACACCTGTCAGCATGGAGTAAGCATGCCTCTGATAGGATTCTTCCTTTTAGAAACACAAATCAATAAAATAAACAACTAACTTCTCATTTGTAGAATTTGTAGTACTAATACTCAAAAGAATGCAGAACTTTCTCTTTTCGTGTGTCCTAAGTCCTTCTTTTGCTTCTGTAATTAATCTGATTCAGTGAAAACACAGTTTTAACGTTTACGTAGAAATTCATCTTCGGCATTAGCAAACTTCAAAATAATAATAAAATAACTTGCAAACAATTACTAATATGAAATTTTATAGACTAGTATCTCAAAATTGATTTTCAAATCACTAAGCAGTTAAAGGGATATTGAAAATATTACCCATAAATATCATGAAGTCATTTAAAGCATTTTTCCAAAGTTAAAAACTATATCTGGTTAC